>OOFJ01103931.1:13633-32539 GCA_900323375.1 Benthosema glaciale
CATACTTATCCAGAACCTGGCACACGTTACATTATGGCCATATCAATCAAGGTTGTGTGGAACTTATCCCATGTGTGCGTGTGTGTGTGCATTCGTGTAATTATACCGTAATATAATATTTCATGCGTGTAATCATACTGTAATAGAATATTTTAAAAACACACACACACACACACACACACACCCAACAGCGGTTTAATAAAGATTCCTCTCCTCTTTTAAATATTGTGTTTTTTCAATTGATGTCTTGTCCCGATTGATCCAGGAGCACCTTTTTACTATCTTTATATCTTTTATCTACCTGCACGTCTCCGTCGAGCACCTGGCCTAAACTCATCTTCTATTTGTGTTGCCTTAATTGACAAAATGACTCAACGGGGTTCACAAGTCAATGTCATAGGCCATGTCATAGGCCATAGGTGGTCGTTCTAGACCCCATACATTTTTCTTCAATTTCCACAAATATTTATACAAATACTTTTAAGACCAGAATAAAGCCAACCAGGAATTAATCAATTCAGTTTGAAAAAACATCAAAGATGCAATTATAATCCATCTATAATGGATAAAGCCTTGGCCTGGAAGAGAGGTCATCAGGTGGTCCCCAACCTTCTTAAAGTGTTTGACCCTTGACCACTACACTCTCCAGTTTGCAGTGATTTGCCAAATCACTGTGCCTCTCATCCAGGCTCCCTGCTATTGTCAATAATTATGTCTTATGCCAGAGCCAACAGGAGTCTCCACCTGCCTTGTGTGTTCTTGGGGGATTGCAATCCACTGAGAGGTATCTAGGCCTGTGGTTTGCTTACTGCCTAAGAATAAACTTGGACTATTGAATAACAATAATACGGCCAGCAGTGCAGAACAAACAAAAACCCTTTAGAGTGAATGTGAACCGATAGAAGAAAAAAAACCATTTCATTTTCAAAACTATCTTACCTTCCGCTTGACAAACTTGTCCCAGTAGTTGTTTGGAAAAGAGCTGGTAAAACGAGAAAAAAACAAAAAACAAACAAACAAACAAAAAAGTATATTGTAAAAGTATAAGTATATTTGTTTAAAGTGTTTGCTTTGTGTGTTGACTAAATTGTGACTACAAATATGCTTGGCAAAGGAATGTTCTTAGTCTATCAGGGATATATAACCATGTAACTGAATGTCAAAAAGGACACTAAATCACTTTGACTTGTGTGTACTGGGGTCCCCAATGGCCTTATTGGCCTTCACCAGTGGTTCTCAATCTTTTCTCTATCAGAGCCCATACTTAAACATCTCAAAAGCATTCACAGCGCAGTTTGCATTTTCAAAGCATGATTGTGTTACAGCTTGGATCAAGTTCCTACTTATTGGTATCACAAAGAAAACAAATTAAACCAAATCAATAGGTCTAATTGAAATCTTTGTGTTTTGCCAATTATTTGGTGGCACATTCACAATACCCTCACTGCCCAATAATGGTCCCCAGCCCACAGATTGAAAATCAATGGCCTACACTTCAGTGTCTCAAATCCGCAAAACCAAAATCCACAAAACACGGTGCCTTGATAGGCTTCTCTTGACTGTAGAGGATTTATTTCATTGTTACTTACGGTGCGTTCAGGATCAGTCTGTCCCACTGGCCCTTGATGTCATCATCTTCAGGTTGCTCAGTAATGTACAGACCATCAAATTCCAGCTTTCTGGCGAGTTCCTTCTCTCTCTTAAAGATCACCAGCGGAATCTGAAGAAAAACAATTTTCAGTTATTAACAGTGGACAGTGAGACGTAAAAACATAACCAAAGCAACCTTATGTTATTCTACCTTGAGGCAGTTGTAGCCAATGATACAGATGAAGGAGATGACGGTGTGCAGGATTGAGATGAAGGACATGGTGGGCTTCATGTAGCCAGTGCTCTCTTCCAAGTAGAAGTAAACGGGGCCTTCTTCCTCGTCGTCATCCCCTCCCTCGTCCATCCCGCCAGAGCCCTCAGCCTCCTCTCCCGAGCCCTCGAATAAACCGGAGCCTTCGAACATCCCGCTTCCCTCAAACATCCCGGAACCTTCCATGATCTCCTCCTCCTCTCCCTCAGGCGGGCTGTCAGAAACCTGTCCGGAGCATGATATTGATGGGCAGATGAGACACAAATGCAAAGCTGCCTGTCACTATATGCCCCAGTATCAGACACAGAGGGGACAGATACTACCACCGGACTACCACCTCCTCCTCTTCTGCCAATTTGCCAAACAAAACTGTATATTAAACCTATTATTACCTACTAATACAATGTATTTTCTATATATCTATCGTGGAGATGTATTTTCTTAAAGGCAGGCCTAATAATGTATTGAAATTAATGATGCGAAGCCTGCAGAGCTAGTTTAGGCAGACAACACAAATATATTTGGCGCAGGCTGTTTACTGTGTTACCGTGTGGGGGAATTAGCAGACAACACTCTCCCTGTCACACAAGCAAGAGAGTGGTATTCTCTCTCCCTCCCTCCTTCTCCCTCTCTCTGTCTCTCGCATGCACGCACACACATTGTAATTAGCAGGCAACAGTGCAACGCCTCTCTCTCTCTCTCTGTTTCTAGCTCAACAATGGCACCTGTTGGTACCCTAAACATGCATACATACATAGGGAGGGACACAGGGACGGACATTGCTGTTCCTTGGAGTGGTTGCACCACTCAAAAAGCAGACAGTGTACATACATACATACCCTCAGTCAGTACAATGTACTGTACAAATACGGTTTAAAAAAAGTTCTTCTACCTTGTAGAATAGCAGAACGAAGTTCAGGGCAAATGCGAGGAACAGAGCCAGAAAACGGAGGTTGTAGAAGTTTCTTGAGAGGTAGTTCTAAAAACAAAAAACAAAAAAACAATACAAGATGTAATGTGTGTTAGTCGAGATAGTACAGATGTTACATGAGGAAGTGAGACCACGACCAAGAGATACCACCCACCATTAATTTATTCCTCTGGACATCCAGTTCAGTCCAAATTTGAAATCCTTCTTGCTTCTTTGGCTTCTTTTCTTTCTTGGGTGCCACTTTCTTTGGTGCTTCTTCGTGATCTTTGGTCAGAGATTCTTTCTCGGATTTCTCTCCAGCTTCAACACTAAAGAAAACAACCTCGTTAGGCTAATGGGTCCAAACAGATTGACCATAATCACACATTGGCGAACTTAGAATGAAGTCACAGCATACTTATTCAACTGCTGAATCGGATAGCAATCTCAAAACTATGAAAACTTACTCTGCCTTCTCTGGTTCTGGAGGTGGTTCCACTACGGCAGGAGGTTCAGGAGGTTTCTGACTAGCATCAGCATCCTCTGGTTGCTGCAAACAAAGTACAGCAAGCATCCAGTAATTAGATTCATACATTCGTACATGATGGTGAAAACTGTTCAATGGCAGTGAAGAGAAATCACTACCGTACTTAGGTTTCTTTGAACACAGAAGCTACGGATAGACGATTTGGCAAATTATATTTTGACATGCTCAAGACAACATGAAGTTCTACCAATGTTTCAACACCACTGCATGCAAAGAAGGTACATCCACTTCCTTTGTTTATGCCTGTACCTTTTTCCTCTTTGTTATGGGCGTTCCTTCTGGAGTAGGAGGCTCAATAGCCGCCTCTATTCCCATGTCTCCAAGACCACCTGGAGCATCAAACCCTGTTACCCTGCCACCCTCCTTCTCTTGCGAGTCTTCCTCCTCCTCCTCTCCGTCGGTTTCCCCTGACTCCGTCACCCCTCCCGCCTCCTGCTCCTCCCCTGTCCTCGGCTCCCCCGGCAAGTCGCCATGCACGTCGTCCTGCGTGGGGTCCGGCATGCTGGCCAGAATCTCCGTCACGGTGATGTTCTTGGCTCCCTCCACCAGGCCACCCCCAAACAGGGTCTGCCAGATGAGCATGAAGATACCTTTGCACACGCTGTAGATGAAGTGGAGTATGCCCATCAGGATGGTCCAGAAGAACATGGTCAAAGCCACCACGATCTCCTTGATGGTCATCTTCCTCACCCTGCGGTACTGCCTGCGCAGGTTGCGGAAAGTGAAGACGCCGAGGAAGCTCAGCATGCTGTTGATGAAGTCCGCAAAGGCCGAGCTTGATTCGGGCGGCAACTCCTCTCCGTTGCTTTCCTCGTCTCCTGTCCCACCTCCCGGCACTCCCTCAGCTCCGCTTTCCACCGGCTCATCGTCTTCCTCCTCCTTCCCCTCTTCTTCAACCTCAGAGATCTGTGAGGCTATGTTCATCTCGAAGATGGTGTCCTCGCAGAAGTTGACGAACATCTCCATCTTTTCCGACTCGCCCCCTTCGTTGACCACGTCGAAGATGAACTGCCGCTTGGACTCTCGGACTTGGGGCATCTCCCACTGTTTGCGGTTTACCTCGGAGATCTCAAAGTAGATGCGCTCAATCTTCCTGCTGGCCCCCATTATCTCGATTCTGCCCAGGAAAGGGCGGAAGTAGTGCATCACATTCTCCGCCTGCTCAACAAAGTTCTGCAGCCTAGTGTCGTGGGGCACGTGCTCAGACAGGTTGGTGAGTAGCACCGCGATGTTGAAGCCGATGTCCTTGGCGGGCTCCTGGAAGCGGTTGGCAAACTCATCGTAGTTGATCATGTCGTTTTCATCTGCCTCTGAGCACGACAACAGAAAATGGATCTCGGAAGCGGTGTATTGCTTCTGACTGTCCATAGCCTTCTGGAAGTCCTTCTTGGAGATTAGTCCCCGAGGGTCAGTGACGTAGTCACGGAACGCATCAGACCCCACAATGTCCTTCAGCTTAAGGAACATGTCAAAGAACTTAAGGATCATCTCCACGTTGCTGGAGGACTCCACCAACATGTCCACCATCTGACGGGCAATGGTACCATTCACAATATTTCCTGCGCAACACACACAGAAAGTTTAGTATAGTACAGCGGTAGGTTGAAAAATCCCCCTCCACGCACTTTTTACACTTCATCTGTATCACTACTACTGCACATGATTCTTTGAATTAATGTATTTCCACAACAGTTTGTCTCGGGTTTTTGCCAAATAATATAACACAAAGCCTTGATTTTTTTTTTCTTTCTTAAAAGCTATACTAGGAATGAAGTAAAAGTGCAACAACTCCTACACAGTACATCAGCAGTATCAAATAATACTCTACCCTCCAACAGGGAAAGCAGCATGACAACCATATCTTTCTGAAGGTCAAGGAGCTCCTTCAGCAGACCAATTTGACTCGAGTCCTATAGCAAGTCAAAGAACACACAGGATATTACAATGATAATAACTAGTCTTATTGGGGAAAAGGGATGCACTGGGAACGTTTGGCATTGTAAACGACAACAGCGTCAACACTTATCACACAGAGGGAGATTTGAAATCTGAGGAAATCTTTTGTATGAGGTGAAGGTTACATACAAAGGTTTTAAATCATTAAAATCATGCTTGTGACTTACAGTATAGCCAACCTGAGAAGCCTGGCATTTGTGCATCTATTTAAAGGACAACTTCACACATTTGAAATCCATCTTCATATAATTGTTCCACTAATGCTTTTTAACAGTTTCCCCAAACAGTCGAGTAAAAATTTAACTTTCTTCTCCTACTTTGAAAAAAAAAAAAAAATAACATTAAAACAAACAAAAGTAAATCTAAGAAATTCCATAAATAAAATGTATAATAATAATTAAGATGTAGTGACAATAGCTGTTATACAACCTCGCGACGAATTGTAATGCTATTTTCACTAGTTTGGGTCCTGGTCTCTCTTTTGGGTCTTGACCTGAAATGGCACGATTTCTGTGGACAGTTCAGAAACCAGCCTACCATTGACGCCATCTGTAGGATGGTTTTTCAACATATTATTTTATTTCGTATTAATGCTAGAACAATGGTCCATCCCACCAATGGGACGCATAGTGAGTAAACGACGTCTTATAACAAGCATTAGTGATCACCAATTATATTACGAAAATATGGTTGAAAATAGGTGAAGTGTTCCTTTAATAATTTGTTAGACGGTTCACATGTTTAACAAACATTCTTCACCCAGTAGGACATATTTTATTTAACAAGTGTAATTTAAAAAAACATGTATTTTATCATACATAATTAGACTTTATAATCACAATAATGTTATGTACTGTAGCCTACATTGTGGTTCTCATGATGTACAGAATGGCATGGCAAGACTGGCATAGATGTTACAATACAGTTGGCATCAAATACTGTACACTGTATCAGTACACAAAAGTACTATTGTATGACACTTTTCAATAGCTGTTCTACAGTAGGCCTATATCAGTGCAATGTGACAAGTGCAATCTTTAATCATATTCACCATAGGTTGTGAATGATTACAATATTATATTTCTTAAGTGCAGTTCAATGGAGTTTGAAGAAATTAAAACGACATCTTTGCCCTCGAGATCACACAAATCGTTAATCATTGCTGTCGAGCAGAAATCTCCCACATTTCAACCTTTTATGTTAATTGTTTTTCTTAAATCAATGCCCTACTTCATCATACAAGTGTTGCACAAAAGTAGTGAAAATTGCTCTAAAAGCTCACAACACTTTGCGATGTGAGGCATTGTGAGCTTGTAAATCAGCTATTTCCACTAATCCCCCCCCCCCAAAAAAATAATAATAATAATAAAAAAAGAAAAGGTTTTGGACATACAAGGTTTTCACCCAACAGCAACGAAATAATGTAATCTTATTCTACATCGTAAAAGTGTTGCAAGGTGCATTTGTATCCAACTGTAAGTTTAACCAAATTAGTCAGAATTAGTCTGAAATAACACACCACAAATGAAACGTCTCCAAGCATCTACCCTCATGGTTACTTATTAATGATATGAAAGAGGGAGAGTCAACATCAATCAGTCTGTTAAATATGTGCACACTGAATGAGTGTAACATTAAAACATATATTCCAACACTGGAGGTTAAAGGTAAGGCAACAGATAAGGACAACTTCTGGCCTATAAATGTACACGACACATTATAGCATTCAAAACCAGATATACTGAATTTTCAATGCTCTGCAGGCCTCTCTCTGCTCTGTTACATTACATGTATATGGAATTGATGATATAAGTATCCTTGTATTTGTTTATAGATGCAGCAACTATTCACTGTGGTGACAAGTGGCGTTAATTAAGAGCCATTTGAAGCCGCAGTTATGATTGCGCCCAGGGCAGCGCTCTGCAGATTCCTCTATAGGCATTCTGAGAGTGAGTTTACCAGGGTGGACTGTTTCTTTATTCCACTTGTGACATCAGTACTTGTGTGCATAACTACATAAGTACTTTTTTTTTTAATATCCAGAATTTGTTATTATCTGTTGCCGTGCCTTTAAAAGGCAGATCCTTTTCTCAGAAGATCTTGTAATCACATGCATTTATGCATAAAGAATTGGTTCATGGTGATATGGTAACAGTGGTCAATGTAGCGATGTCCTGATATAACTTTTAATAATGTCATGAAAAATGTTTTCTGTTGTTCACTGAACCCTATCCATACTGTATCAAAATATGTATACATTTGTGATTGTTCAAACATTGTCATTACAACTTTAAAAGGCAAATGAGTAACAAACAAACTGAGAAAAGAATCTGAAGTTGAAGTACAGCCAGTAAACAGTAACACCATATCACGTCAATAGATAAATAAAATGAATACCTACTTTACCCTTCATTGATCATGTGAAAGACAGTTTAAATAAATATGTAAATATATATCATAAGATTTTGTGAACAGGTAAATAAAACAATATTACATTTCAAAATGCGTTTTATCTTCTTTCTTCCAGTATTGCATTTGTTTTCTTATGTCATCTAATAATATTGTCATTTCATTTAATATACAACACACCAGAACATCACAGTTTACTATTCAGAATAAAGGCTTGCTTTGGAATACAGGGAGAATGTGGTAAGAGTGGTATTATTATTAAAATTATATTATAACTTGGGAGCAAAGTTCAGGGAGGAAGTGGGGACAACTGCTTAATGGTGATAATAACACCATGCTCAAGCAACTTTCCTAATAATGTGGGACATAGTATGTGATGTCCCTCATTATCACTTTTATACAATAATGTACTTATTTAAATACAATTAGCCTACTTTTTCTGAGGATGTGTACTGTACTCAAATTTATTCAATTTGTTTGTCTATTTTTAGTATTTTCATCTTACTATGCTGCAATTACAGTTTTTACTCCAATACATTGGCATTCTAATCCAGTAAAGAAAATCCCTTTGAAAAGAAAATAGTGCGCAAGTTATTAATGCCGTCAGCATAGACAGGGATCAATTTGCTTTGCAGATTGGAGATCCAGTCTAGAGCCTACCTAGTCCAAAAGTTTCAAGTACTCCTTGGAATACTTTGTTTAGTATGTCAAGGCTTTATTTTTGAACTCGTAGCAACCGGTGAAACTAGGCTACTGACATTCATGTGGGCGAACAACAATAACACTGCTGCACAAACTAGACACAGAATCTTTAGAGTAGGCAGGCTCTAGGCCTGATCACACTGGTTAATTCAGAATAGAAACCAGCCTTTCCAAAGGTACTGCCAGAAAGCCTGGGGACGCGGCAAGGTTACTGGCCAGTCAGTATGTTACCAAGCTACCAAGGAAGATGACAGCAGCAGATCATTCACCCATGGCCATATGTATCTAAGATATACTGTACCGTATGGTCAGACTCATTGAAGGGAGGAGGATTTCTTACAGGCTGAAATGTTCTCTTTGTCTGCCATGAGGGAATGACATTTTAAAAATTCTCAAATTTGCCCTCGAATTTGACATTTTCATCTGTAAGACGGTACTATACAGAATAAAGTTAATTTAACAGCATTTACTTTTACTTTCGATACTTTAATAACAGATAATTACCTTTGATACTAAAGAGGTAATTTCAGATCATTTAAGTTACTTTTTTTAAGTCACTTTAACTAGTGAGTAAAAAACTGGAAAGTGTACTTTTTCCACCACTGGTTCAAGGGTATTTGGTGAATTTAGTCCTATTTTATTTGTCCCATACAAACCTACAGTACATTAATTCACAGATAACATTAGCTCCAAAGGTTGAAACGATGAGCTCGCGTTTACCATGTTTATTGAGAATTCAGGGTATGTCAAATTGCTGAAAGAAAAGACGATTGCCGACCGGGTCTGAGGCTGGCACTTTTGGAGCTATTTTGACATACCCTGTTTGGAATGCGTTAGCAGCAGGTTAGCTGCAGGTACAGTCACTACCGTAAGGAAATGGTTCCCAAGCCTTGTCCACTAGACCACTAGCATTTCAAACAATCAAGGACCACCCCACAGCAGTAAGAGACATATAGCGTAGGCCTAAAATCACCAAACCTGCCCTAACCTAACCTATCAGATACGCAAATCTTTTAATTAGTGTACCACAGTAGTTGAAGGGGTACACTTACAAACCGGATAATAATTGTATGCATGTGCGTGGTGTCCGCGGGTGCACATGCAGAATATTGAGTGGGTAAATGATTGATTTCTCCACATTTCCATGAGCTCATAGGCTACTCATAGCACATAACAAGAGGTTTTTATGCATCAAACGCGATTTCCTCAGTCATTCCAGACTACAAACTACTGCTACTATTACTACTGTACATGGTCAAACGTGACTTGTTTGACACATGTCTCGTTCATGAGAGTTAATAGTACGTTTACACAACACTGTTGCACATGTCATTTTTAAATGCAAAATCAATATTTTCTAAAGATGCACAACATATCCTATAGAGTGGAGAAGTCACATGGTGGTCCTGGAAGCATTTTGTCCATTTTGTTTATACAGTGCAGTATTTAACATACAGATTTTAAGATTTACTGGGATGAACATGATTCCACACATTTGATCCATCCTGAAATTTAAGTCATGCATACATTGGGAAAAGTAAATATATCAAAGGTTAAAAATATTAAAAAAATATCATTATAATTTATATAATTTTACTCAGCAGATACTGCCGTTATTTAATTGTTTCTATTGATTTTGTAAATCTAGGACCAAACTGAATGTGTAAAACCACTTTGAAACCAGCCCATAATGAAATCTGTGAAAAATGAATTGTCAAAACACCTGTGAGCACAGGAAGAAACCATGTGTCTTAGCTCTATCTATGCACAAACGTTTGCAACTGCAGGCTGGTGAGTATTTTGTCAACAGTGTGCGTGCATATTGGCAGCCACTAAGACAAAATGCTTGAGGATGTTCAATAGACTTACTGCATGGCTAGCAAAAATACAACATTTCCTCCTGCACGTGTAATAAAACATACCATATAGGCCTATCTATAATTTACAGTATGGTGTGAATGCTGTATAATGATATAATTAACCAGTTAAACCTTATACACTTAATTTGACCAGACTCCGCTGGCCAGGCCCCTCCTTTCCCTCCAAACACCCACAACTCTGTAGTACTCACAATTTGTGAGCTTATAGATCGGCTAATTCCGGGTGAATGCTCTACATTACTAAGGAAACACCTTCCAACATTAACACTTTCCTGTGGGCTCGCTTTACTCAACGTACACAAATGAAGAATCTCCCACACAAGTTCAGCAAAAGGCCTCACAAGTATGTTATGGCAAGGATTCTCAGATTATAAATTAGGGGTTCTCGCCCCTTGCGAAATAGCTTAAACAAAAAGAGGAAAATAGTTAATATGGCCAACCTACAAGTTCACAACGCATCACAGCGCACCATGTTGTGTGCTGTTGATTATTTAAGATTTATTTCTTTATGTTTTTGGCAATTTTGATAGGGTTACCAGATAGAAATGGTTAAACTGCCACAATAATCGAATGCAAATTAAATTGAGCATTTAAATCAAAGAAATGAAACGTACATATACTGTACATACTGTATATGATTGCTTATTATGAATAACTAATAATCATTCAGTCATTAACCAAGTGATCGGAATCATTTGCTGCATTGTGACATGATGTTTGTGTTTCCTTAATATTGTTCACAGCAGTTCAGTCAGTTGACAGTTGAGGAAGGGTGTGCTTCAATGAGTTCGTACCTGTGCCAGCTTCATCATCATGTGAGCGAAGACGTGGAGGAAGCCCACCACAGCGTCCCACAACCTGCTGTGGGCCAGAGACTGCTGGTTCCCCGTGCACGGGCCCTGGGCACAAGGGTTACTACAATTCACAATTTCACATGGTAATGATCAAAACAGTCATCTAGGATCATAAGTAAACCAAGAGCCTATCACCCGTCTAACAGTAGAATATCCGTAACGCTGAAACAACAAACACTATAGGATGCCAGATCAATTATGGCCTGACATCTGTATCTACATAATAGGCTTTCTAAATTACACATTATAGCCTTTTCATAGGCCTGCGAGGTCGTCTAGGCTAGGGCAATCGCTGTGACAAGTTCTACAGGCTAAGGTGGAGTCTGAACAGTTTCAGAGTACGGCAGATTGGAGCAGTGATTCTCAGGACCCCCGGGAACCTGTCAAGGACTCCTGGGGGTCCCAAGGCCACAATGTTGCGATAGTGGATTAGATCACATGACATTAGTCATTACTGACGCATTGCTCGGGGCTATCAATCAATACATCATTGACACAAAACAATAAGTGAATGTCAAACCATACATATTGTACATACGGCAGTGCAGTGGTGCACAAGCTTTTGTGGATGAAATGGCATTCATGGCTCAACCAAAAATGTCCCAAATATAATTTGTTTTGAATATCTTCGACTATAATGAAATGCCCCAAATAAAGACGCAAGGTTTTTAAATTGAGCTTTCTTTTTCCAAACTCAATTTACCTGAATGTACTCAGTCAGACTGTTGAAAATCTGTTTTGCCACCGTCATTGCTTTAGAGAAATTCTTCTTCCCTGGGTCATCGATGATGTCCTTGCCAGAGTAGTACCAGTAAAAATCACTGATGGACTCCTGTTGCACGCACAAAACGGAGGAGCCGTATGAAAATGACATGAGGTTGTGGCATATTTTACATTGCCAAAAGATGCACACAACATATTGCAGACTGGACTTGCATGCACATTTATACAAATGGCATGTACAGTGTGCCTACTGTAATAACCAGAGTGTCAGAGTTTACAGCACCTGTAATCGAAGCAGGTAGTCTACTGTGCAGATGATGACGTTGATGGTAGTGGTACAGGCAGTCTGCGTGCGAAGGTAGTTCTGAAAATCTGCAATAGAGACCAATGTGAAAAGTCGTGAACAGTAACATTTGATTACTGCACATTGTTCTCCTGTGAACAGTGACATTTGATCACATAATTATGATTCCTGCATGCTTCCTAATTTCTACTGAAAAAAGCAACATTTAATGACTCCTGTACGCTTTCTCCTGGTAAAGTCAGACTCATCTACAGTATGTTTTATACCACACCAAGCCGGATTTGAAACTCATTCCTCTGGTTGGAGATGTGCTTGACTCTCACCGTTATTGTGGCCCTCACAAAGCAGCTGCAGGAACCGGAAGAGGTCACACGTGAACTCATCGTCCGCCATGACCTTCTCACCTAAACGGAAAGGAAAGGAAAACATCAAAGTACCTTGCCAAACGACGGCACGGTCAAAATTAGAAGCATACACTGTGAAATCTTTAGTGTTAATTTAAGTGTACAAATGTAGCCAAATTGTGATTTGGTCACATTTGTACAAATGGTAAATTAACACAGAGTTTGACTGTGTGCATCCAACGATGAACAGGCAAGTGCAAGTTTAGGGCTCCAAATCATAAAGAGTTGGCTCGCAGCAAGGTATAAAACACAATGCATTTTCACAACAGGCCAAGCAGACTCAAAACAGAGAAGACTAAAACAAGACATTTAAGACACATTAAACACTGAAACATGGCGGCTCACCTATGTGTAACTGTAAACGTTAAACGTACACATTTGAAGCTGCAGGTTTATTTATTAATCTTCAATACAGTGAACGTAATGGTAAACAAACACCCACGCTACATACTGTAGACTTTAATGACATCATTACTGGTTTTGCTCTGAATAACTAACAATTGTCTGCTGTTGCTATTCCTCTGTACTATGGTGTTAAGATGGTACTCAGAGATATAGTGGAGTAGAAGTAAAAGTATTGGAAATTGGAAATACTCCACTAAAGTAAAAAAAATACCTCTAAATTGTACTTAGTTATACACACTGCTTCATACCATTCACTCTGATTTGCTAAATGCCTAGAATAGATTGTAATTTGTAAATGCAAAGAAAGTGGTTAAACAAGTAGAAACAGCACTGTATAAAACAGACATAATACATTGATATCAACATGTACAAATACAAGGGACAATAGTACATGACAGGAGGTGACAAAACAACAGTTATAACAGACACACAGACAAGCCATGCAGGCAGCACAGACCTCCACTCCTCTAATGAGACACAATGAAGAGGCAGACGGGTTGGGGCAATGTCCAAGGAGCCATGATTCATTGGAAGTTAAAGAATGAGATGTGTGTGCTACACCCAAAGGAATTATTATGACATTATGGATAATGGATCCCTGGGTTTGATTCTTTAGTCCTTCATCTATTGTTGAGATGAGGTTATTATGGTGATGAGCTGAGGACGCAAATCACAATGCATGATTGTGCAGCAAAACACGCGGTGCCAACATACTGATGTTGGCAACCATGTTTAGTGATGATGAGAATGGGATCACATGTGAATGGATGGATGACTGAAAATACGTTTTATTTTGACAGATGAATGAATGCAGTAATTAAGTATTTTTCAGAATAGAGTCAAACATTAGTGGTGTTGGCAGCTATTTAAATTTTATTTTGTAACATTACAGTGGGACTGGTGCAGTAGTTTGTGAGCGCAATAATTTAAATCATTAATAAACAGTGACACCTATGTTTTTGAGTGGTGCAACCACTCCAAGGCCTGGCTTTGTCCCTCCCTATGTTTAGCTCACGTATGTATGTTTAGTGTATCAACAGGGGGCACTGTTTCACGTTGAGTGTGATTTTTCCCCTCCGATTACAGCTGACAACATACATGGGGCTGTATATTTCAAATTGCCTATAAAATACATTATTTTTTAACATGGACAGTGGCAACCAATCCCCTCTTGGTGGAATCTCAGCATAAGAAAGAAAAAGAAGATGAAATGACAGGGGGGACAGTGGAGAGAAAGAGGAAGAAAAATAAGAGAAAGGTAAATAAACAGATGGACAGAAATGTAATTTACCCCGATCTAGGTTCATGTCTGATGGCCATGAAAGGAAGGACAAGGGAAGAGGAGGAAGAGAAGGAGGAGGAGGAAGAGGAGGAGGAGGAGGCAGTGATCGTGGGGAGGGGAGAGAGGGCGGTCAGTGTGTTGACAACAGTAGAGGACTAGGACATGGGAAGGGTGAAGATTAACCACGGTGAATGAGTGTTAATTCAACTCCGAACTGCAGGATACATTTTTGTCAACTTTCGGAGTTCAATTAATGCTCTGGATTTCACCGTGCAGGTACAAAATAAAAAATGCACTATGGGTCAAATGCCGATCTGGAAAAAGACCAATTAGAAATTCAACTAACAACACGCAAATTATAAAACAAACGTATACTGTAAACAATTCAAGTCCCTGAAACGCCAATTCAAGGTGTTAGAGTGGTGCGGCAGACGGGGACAGAAGTTAATTGGAAGGGTTAAGGACATTTAAGTTGCTAGGGCTGGACAATAACCAAAAATAATACATCAAACTGACATTTAGAACCAATAAGCGACTTAATCCTGCATATGTAGGTAATCAAATAATCGAGTCATGTTTTCTTTTCTTTTTTCTGATTAAGACAAACGAATCGACACAACATTTTTGTTGTATAATGGATCGTGGCGTACAAAAATAGAGAACATAGCCGATCTACAAGCTCACAACGCGTTGCACGTTGGTGATCTTCGCATTGTTTTAATGGTAATCGAGGCGAAAGTTTTAAATCATTTATCATATTGCCCAGCCACATGTTGCCCACTTGTCTCTTTGTAGCCTGATTGCTGTGTGATCCCCACCCCTCTGTCTGCCATGCAGTTCATAAACCCTCAGGTTAGGAACGGAACAACACTTCCAGGGAGATGAATGGAATTAATTGCAGAGCCTTTCCATATTATTCTGTCAATTTGATTAATCAATTAGCTCAGTTGAGTCAATGATAATGTGACAAATATCCTCAACTTTTCACAAACATCGGATCAGCATTCAGCATTACATTACATATAGATTCTGTGTTGATACATTGTGTTTATGGCCTAAAGTGAAATGTGTTTTGTTATATGTTTAAATAGCTGGAGAGATGGGGAGACCCCAGTTACTAAACAAATACTCAAGAACAAGTTCTAATGTCTCTGTTCATAAATGCCAAGTATACAAATGACTAACATTTTGATACTACTGTAAGTGTAGGAAACAGTCGACGGATTTACAGTCCAAGCTCTCAATGTGTCACATTTGCAACGTGTTGTATTCCTCATGCACAACATAAATTGGGCTCGATTAGTTGGGCATAACCGGTTTAGCATAATGTCACTTTCGGATAGGATTTAGAACAAACTTCACCTGCATGTGGAATGTGAAATGTATAACAATTAAAATACTGCAGTCTGGTGGTGACTTACTTGTGCCTTCCTCTGACACCATGCCCAGGCCTTCTGCCTTGTTCTGCCTCTCAAAGGCATTCAGATCCAGGACACTGTGCACGTCACAAATATACAACAAGTCAAACATACATGTACTGTACATGACCAGTGATTTTCATGTAGATCAGCTATTATGTGAAGTATAAAATCATCTTTTAGAGAATGGAAGCTGACCAGCATGTCTGCATCAAAGCCTGAACGCTGAGAAAGAATCCCACATCTTTCTTGTCCTTCAGGTATTCCAGCATTTTCTGTGAAGAACGTCATCCATAATTAGTACCGGATCATATGAAATTCAACATTGCATGTGAAGGAACTATCTCTGTACTCCATGATATTGTACACCAGTGGTTCCCAAAGTGAGGTCCGGGGACCCCCAGGGGCACTTGAGGGAGTTTCAGGGGGTACCTAGCTAAATGATGATTAGGAACCAAATGGACCCTTATGGGTCTGTAACTCAGAGAATGTACAATTTGTACACTCTCAAGAGTTAACATTGATTTTACAATATAAAATTGGAGGTCCCAGAAATAGAAATGCCATTAAATGGGGGTCCGTAGACTAACTGGGGGTCAATGAAATTAATATGTTTCGGAATCACTGCTAGATCCGTAAAAATCCTCTCTTATCGGGGTCACTTCCATATGTTTTCAAATGAGGGTCTGCGGCCAAATAAATGTCGATTTGGGGGTCCTTGACATGAAAAAGTTTGGGAACCACTGCTATTGTGTACATACCCGTTGCACCTCACTGTTGCCACCATTCAGGATGGAAATGCCTAACTTGAGGGTAGCAGACACCATGGGGCCAGTCTCACCTATATATACAACATAAAGTGACAGATAGGATTATGTAAAGCACTAAATACCACAGACACACATATTTTTTGCTGACAACTTGCAGAGGAAATTCAGCACTTGCAAAACAGGCCACCAACTTCCTGAGACAACACCTTGCATATCACATCCAGTGGTGTCAAGTAACAAGTACATTTACTTAAATAAGTACTGTACTTAAATAGAATTTTGAGGTATTTGCACTTTACGTGAATATTTCCAATTTACAATATTTTTACTTATTATTTACACTACATCTTGCAAATAAATATACATTAACTACTTCGATCGGCTATACAAGCTCACAGTCTGTTTTGCGATGTGACACATTGTTAGATCTGCTATATTCAAAATATTTTATACATTTGAAAACTTGAAATGGGACAGTCTGCATACTGCATAATGAGTACTTTTATGTTTGGTACTTTAAGCACATGTTGATGCCAAACGTACATTCTGAGGCCGATACTTTTGTACATTTTGAATTTGAGACTTTATTTTACTCTATTTCTATATTGCAGTATTGATGTAAGTAAAAAAAGAAATGAGTACTGTTCACCACTGTTCACATCATTACATATCAAGACATATCATACCAATGTAATATTGACATAATGCAGTGGTTTTCAACCAGTGGTCCTTGAGGGGGTTCCAGGTGGTCCCCATGCAGCTAAATGATGGAGTTGGTAACCAAATGGAGCTTTATTAGATCTCTTGAGAGCGTAAAATGAATTATAATGAATTAGATGTTACATTATTGTTAAACATATACATTACTTAATTTACCTGAAGTCTACACAATTACAGAATGTAGAAGAATTGTGATTTTTATCAAAAAAGAATACAGTGCAATGTGAATTCTGTGGCTTGGGTCTATGATGGACACCCACCCCACACAATAGTGGTGGTCCCCAGGTTGCTCTTAGTCAGGATGGTGGTCCCTGGGTCAAAATCTGTTGAAAACCACTGACATAATGCACAGCCGTAAGTGTGCCTACCTTTGCAGGCGCTGATCATTTGCAGGACCATCTCTGCAGCGCCACGGTTATGGAGTCTGGACTGCTGGTACAGGAGTCTTTGCTTCTCCATCTCTTTTTCCTATGTTAAGCATAACCACTGTGTAAGTGTCCCTGCAGTTTGCATTTAAATCTCAACATGAATGGATAGAACACCACCTCCTATCATCTTGGACTTGCTGCTTGCATAAATATGCTGCATTTCATTTCATCCCTTCAGTTTTGACTATAGTTCTTGGTGCAACCACTGAAGTCAGACAGTTCTTAAATATTTGTAATTCACTTTTGTTTTCCCAATGCTGTTGTAGGTATAATGTTTTGAGATGAATAAAGCAAATTGATTATAGTCGAAACTAGTCCACAGGTGTCAGGAATGAGCATTTCTGCAGGGAATGGATCAATCTGTCGGCAATCCGATCCTATACAGTACAGGTTCTGATTTGGGAAGATGTTGCCCATTATTCTATCCATTCATGTTCAATAATTCCACAACCACACTGTGACTCCGCTCACTCATGATTCTGACTAGATACCATCAAATCAATACACTGTAAAATCCTGAGTGTTACTTTAACTCTCTAAGTATACATGTAACCATATTGACCCATATGGTTATATTTGTGCACGCTCAGAGTTAAATGAACACACAGGATTGTACAGGGTACCAACATAATTTTACTTTGTAAGGAAATTGTTAATGGATTGCTTATTTATGACTCATGACAAATATTCTGGTAGGGTGGTTTATGGTTAATGTATGGCTTAGTTCACTTTTTCCTCTCTGCTAGCCAAAGCTCTCTTTCTACAGTTACAGTAAGTATTTGTTTGTTTTGCGCTATTATTATTATTATTGGCGCTATATACCTGTCACTCACACACATTCTCTCATTCCAGTTTATTAGTCTTCAGAATCGTTAACAACTACTACTTCTTTACGTTTGCTGGCTGGGAGCAAACGTATTGACTACAGCAAATAGCCCTGAATGGCCTTGCATGTTGTGGTAGAAGACCTTGCAAAGGACCATACAGCTTACCAAGGTGTCTTCTTTGATGCTACTGCACAGTGCACATTGACTTAGACTGTGTCAAAGTCATTTCACCAGCACTTCGGCTTAAAGAAATTATTTGACCGATTCATGCGCTAAATCAACTTTCCTTTTAATTTGTACTTATATTATTGGACGTACTGTAGGGGGAAGACAGTTGACCCACTGTCAAAATAAAGGGTCTGTATTTACGTAATTGTTATAGCTACATTGCAAAATCATGAGTGTTGAGAGTAAAATGAACACTATGGATTTTGCAACAGGGAATTCCACTGTCAGTGTGTCCACATCAATACAGACCCAACTGTCACATTTACCTAAGCACCAAC
>OOFJ01103942.1:0-10078 GCA_900323375.1 Benthosema glaciale
CTAGTATAGATCTCCTATGAGTCAATGTTACCTACAGTACCAAGTGCTAATGCATGTGTGTGTGTGTGTGTGTGTGTGTGTGTGTGTGTGTGCGTGCGTGCGTGTGTTGTGCATATGTGTGCGTGTGTGCGTATGTGTGTGCGTATGATTGTGTGCATGTATGCGTCCAGTGGACACCGTATCAGACAATAAGTCCCTGAGTGCATCTCCAGTGTGCTTGTATATGGTCATTAATCTACATCACAAAACTCATTATACGCACACATGCACATCGTGTGTGTTTAATAAACAGATAATACATTTCCGGGTGGGTTCCCAATTTCATCCAATCAGGAGAGAGTATGCGTTTATCAGCTTCAATGTTATATCATGTTTCAGTTCATCTCTATGGACCATCACTTCTAATTGTGCTTGTTTATGCTGTATGCTGTTCTCTCTCCTGATAGCATACAATTGTGCTAAAAACGCATTTTCTGTTTACTAAAGAGCTGTTCCTTCCTGAACATACATACATAATGAACTGTAGTGTTAAACATACACACTAGGAGTAAGAAGTAGACACAATTAAATCACAAGTCGTATCTGCAGGAAACATCCTCAGTGCTAATTAACTTAATTCATCCATTTGTAAATGTGAGTGTGTACAAGTGCCTCACAGGTCCATTGGGTTATCTGAGGGCAGATCTCCGTCAGCCAGGGCCATGTTGCCTAACATTAACATTAGATCCAGGGAGGAGATTTGATCAATAAATGAAATTACGCTGCTGTGCCTCGTGTGGAAATGCACATTGTGCACTGTGTTAATGAGCCTAATGTAAGTGGACATGACAATGAATGGACACACAAAATTAATAATTTCCTCCTTAATTATGCATTATTTCACCCATCTGCTATTAATTAGACTCTATGACCTGCTAAATCTGCTGATTAATTGTGGTGTATGCGAATATTCATGCACACATCTCTAGTGCACATGAATACAAACCAGGAAGTACAGTAATACTTTAAACAGTCTTTTCTAAGCACGTGACCGTACCAGATCAACACAGCAACAGAAAAAGAAACCTGAGAGTGCACGTGCACGATTCGGGTCTTAGTTGTTGACATATTTTTCTACAGTAAAGCCAGGCTGTGAGAAATCAATGCAAGCAAATAATGAAGGACTTAAGACTCACCTCAGATTGCAGTTTGTGTTCTGCAGTGTTGTTGTGGGTTCTCAGGAGACTAGGGCCGTCCGTAGAACAGAGAGAGAAGCCTTCGAATTGCAGTTCTGACACACACTGAGGCACAAGTATGGCCGAGTACATGCACACACACACGCACACACACACACACACACACAATATATGATGTACACACAAAAACAGACACGCGTGTAGAAGCTTTGGAGAGGCACTGAGTGTTCTCAGGCAACCTACATCCATTTGGGAATTCTCCTTTATTCCATCACGTCCCCACTGTGAAGTGAAGCCTTGAACTGACAGCCTGTGTTCCCTCTCAAAGCAGGAGGAACTTGCGAAAGGTCACTTTACTGAAGGAGAACTTCTGTGCTTGCCTAAGCAGCATCCTCAAAGCATGACCGTGACAGTATGAGTGGTTGGAGGCATTTATTTACCACTTAACCATGCAGTGGAGTTGATTGCAAGTTTGCAGCGTAAGCTTTGCCATTTATTCGTCTTCTTATTTTATTCTGCGCAGTGTACACAGTAACAGTCTCTGGATGAAGGTGTACAAATTCACCCAGTAATGAATGCTAAGAGAAGATCAAGAGTAAGACTAGATAAGACAGGAGAAGATTTATTATCCACCCATACATTTACCTTTGGTGCCACAGAGGTAGTTTAAATACAGAAGGACGTGTTGATGCTGCATACTTTCTATTAATACATTATGCTGGACGTACCACAAGATGGACACTGTCCCAAAGCATTTAATTAAGTTAAATTAAGATCAAATTAAATTAAATTAAGGGAAACTGGAAATATTAGAGGTAATTTATGTCATCAACAGGCCTCAGCCAGTAATAGGCCCGAGTGATGCAGTGTATATCTTTTAATGGTATGGCTTCTAGGAGACAAGGCATCTAGAGACAAGCTGTCTATGTTCTGTATGCTCTGTCTGTGTTGCCAGTGCGTCTGTTTTTTATATTAATGTTATGAGAACATACAGTAAGGTATACTAGTACCGTAGTACGTTATTTCCATTGATCCAAGGTGGAACACAATCGACAGATGCAATAGCGCTACATCTACTGTACAGTTAGCTCCCAATAGTTACCCAAGCCGTAATACTTGTTGGCAGTGCCTGGGACTGCACCTAGAATCTTGCCATTCATACCAAGCTATTATTAATGTTTAAACACCGCCTTTTTTACGCTGTGGATCTGTAGGAGGCAAGATGCGTCGGTCTGTCTGTCTCTGTATCATGTTTGTCTGTCCAGGGCTAATCACAAACTCGCTGAACCGAAATTTTCTTCTGCACATAATGCACTCTGCCAGACCATGGGGGTAGTGTACTTCTACACATATTTTTCCTGACACACACAGTACAACCTGTACAGTACCTGTACGACAAGTACAGTATATATGCCAACGGCACCAAACATCATTCAAATGCTATGACCTATGCCCTCACATTAAAGCTGCACTATGTACAGTAACTTTCCTCTTCTACCCTGCCTAGCTGTTTGCTCAGGGCAGGGATGAATTTAATCTTTACCATCAGGTCAGATACGGTGTCTAGTTGAGACATGACCTTTGACATAATGTAAATGTATTTTACATCGTAAATGAATTTACACACTTTAGCGGAAAGATTGGACAATTTTTCATTTATATTCATTGCCACCCACTTTAAACTACAGTAGTTCCATTATATTCTATTAGCAGTGGTGAATGTTTTGACACTGCACCCAATTCACTTTACACACATTATGGTATTCACTTTTTCAAATTTTGGGCCAACCACTGTTATCTATATCAAACTCTATTTTACTGAACTAAGTTAGGGTGCCAAAGCTGAATATGCGTCTTGCTCCCATTGCTACAGATCTAGAGGGAACACTGTCCTCTCCATGCCCTCTCTCCCCGGGCCTAGATCCTAGGTCTAGGTCATTCAGAGAACACTTCATCCTAAGCAGCTCCTACAAACACAGCTCATTCCCATGCCCTCTCTCTATTCAGAGAGTTTCGCATGCAGGAACAGTGTGTTTAAAGTAGGATGGAGAGATTTGTATTTCAACTTGCTTCTCAAATGCCTTTAAACAACTATAGATCTATTTATAGTTACTGTACTGTACTCTGTATACTGCATTGTACTGTGCTCTCTACTCTATGTTTTTGGAAAGAATCTTCAAGAAATGACAGTTACTGCATTGACTCTTTTGATCGTCTCTTCTCAACTCTGGCACACATACACACACACACCTCTGCTCTATATTTTGATGCCCATACCTTTTTCTCCCTGATAAGTAGTCCTCCTCTCCACACCTCCTTGTGGTTGATACAGCTGTCCATTTCAGCAGGCTCCACCACATTAGCATTCAGGTAGGACGCTACTTTCTGCCACCTGGACAAAAGATTACAGAGGGTCACCTGATCACCAATACCATAGATCTGTGTTGAAATCCAATGTGGGGCAGGTTTCCTTGCTGATACAGAGGGAAATTATTGATTTAATGCAGTTGTGATATAATATATCACCCACATATTATGTAGATTATGACCTGGGTATTCGTTTTCCAACCAGGGGCAGGCATACAAATGTGATGCAGCTGAGCCTGAGGTGGTGTACTGAGGGTTAGGACAAAATATGTGGGCGATAGTTTGTTCTCCATAATATACCTATGTCCTTACTCTAGGTCTGTAACTATACATTTTTTAATCGATTAATTAATCGAATAATTGAGAATTACGATGTTCTTACAATGTATAATTTACTAAACCAATTAGTCTGATTAACCGCCTGATAGACCTATTTTAAACTTTGTTTCACAACTCTCCAGGTCGTCCTTGGATGAGCCCTCCCTCAGTGCCTACAGTCATCTCAGATCCTCCTTACATCTGGATAGCTCGTCAGTGCGTTCCGCTCATTCATCTTTCCTTAGAGTACATCCACATAGGTGGCTGAGGGACACACCCATGAGGGACGCCCCCCATACAAATGTTGTTTGTGCAACACCAAAGACCAAACAGTATGCAAGAAAAGAACAGCAACAATAGGTGATTTACAAGTAGATCATCTGTAATTTTGATCACGTTGTTTTTGAGGAGCGCTAGCTCCTCCTATATACAGCTATAGTGTAGGTTCTTGTTGCTATTTCTGTGTTAACACAAACATTAAATGCCATTGACAATGGAGAATTTACGTCATATGTGGACGCAAAGATTAAATTCCCATTGACAATGAATGGATGATGTACGATGATAAGAGCCCCCCCCCCCCTTCTGCAGCAAGGTCACCGACAGTGATTAGTCAGCTATACAATCAGCCTTTTATCACTCCATTCACCCCGGGCATACACTTTAATCATCTAAAGTGTGCGATTTCATAGAAATGTTGTGATTTAGATTAAAGAATTAAGAATTAAAGTGTCCTTAAAAATACCATTATCTCCAATGTATTGTACACAGAAGGCGGCCAGGGTTTCACACACTCATAAGTTGTAACATTACACAGTATGTTTATATCATTGAACATGTAATGGAAGATTAACAGCTCTACAGTTCCCCCTAATGGCAAAACATGCATAATACAAGTGAGACTGAGGAGCGCAATAGTATACTTTTTGTCAGAGGTATGTGAAACTGCAGTTTTAGAAATACATGGCAGGATACATTGTAATGTCTAGGTTTCGAGGACAGAATATATGTGCGCATTGTGCGGTATAAGACAAGACAAGTGATAAACCAAATGTGGCTCCTTACCCATTAGCATATTGTGTAATAACGGACATCTTGGCAGCGTGCCAGCAGAACATGTGTTTGAGGGCTCCCATCAGAGGCAGCAGATCTTTCAAACCAGGAGAGTTCTCAGTACAGCCCAGCACCAGCACATCCAACAGGGCTTTACCTGGGAAGACCATGAGAGAAGCAACACAACTACAACTTGTAGATCAGCTATATTAGCTATTTCTTAAATAAAGAATTACATTGTTTTTTTCCCCAAAATAGGGATGTCAGGGTTAATGCGGTTAAATCCCTCTCTCTCTCTCTCTATTTACAATTTTGGCATTTAGCAGACGCTCGTAATCTAGGGCAGAGTTTTATCCGACAGCTTGTTTAGTCTTTATCCGATTTGTAGTAAGCAAGAACAACACATGGCAATACATCAAATACGTAGAAATAGTCATGTATATGTCACTGCCTAGTAGTGGCAAAGCATACGTCTTTGTTTGCTACAGAGATTATTTCCCAATTTATTCAAAACGCAATGCAAAATATCAGAAATCTGTGGCAACCACTGAGCTATAGGTACCTCTACCCATTGTGGAGGTAATGTCTGGGTTGGTCTACAAAAACATCTCATCCCTGCAGCACTCATGGTGAAATGTTATAATGTTCTATGTCCACTAGGTGGAGCCAGATAGTAACTGACAGAATCAATCTACTTACAGCAAAAGTTCTCTGTTCTACAAAATAATTTAACATTTAAAAACGTCAATTTGCAAGAATATGTGCTTGTTTTTCTAAGAACCAAGTAATTGACATCAATTCTGACCTGAAAATAGTTTTTGATCTATTGTACTGTACCTGGAGGTGGTAGTTTGTCTGACAACTGGTGTAGTCCCTCTGCTGCCTCCTCAAACAACCTGTTTGACAAAGACATGGATCTTATCATGTGAAGCTCCTTGAGGCCCATGGAGACACTTTTGTACATACATACAAACAAACAAACAAAAAACATAAATACTGTCCTTGGGAATATGTCAAGTATTAAAATAGAGCAAATAAAGAATTGAAGTTATTGCACATCCTAGATCATATTAAGTATATACACTCATGGCAGTCATTTTGCTCTTTATACTTCAAGTAATGGGAGTGGTGGAGACAGGAAACGCATGACAGGTGTATGAAGCAATAGAAAAATCACACGTGTGTGAAGTGAGGGGCGCCAACTGTATTTATATTGGCCACATGATCTGCATCTCTTCGGACACACACCAACACACAGGCGACTTGAGGCGAGGCTCTGCAGAAAGCTACCCTATAAGAGGGTCAGTCTGTTAAGGCTTATTCAGAGTTAGATTTTTAATGACCACCGCGACCACCGTGACCACCGAAACAGTGGTGAGTAAAAACAGAGCGCAGGGTTGTCTGTGTGTTTGTTTGTCTGGAGCTAATCTTGCAAACCACTGCCCGATCAGTGCACACTTCCAGTGGGCCAACAGTTGTGCCTCCACTCATTATGTATCACGTTTTATACTTTTTGAAATACTAAACATTTAGTTGTATAGTAACTGAAGCGAGTGGGGCTTGCATTTGGCACCAACCTCGCTCAAATTTGAAAAATGTAAGTCATAGAGAAGACATAGACAACTGCTGCACATACTGGCTACATTAAGTCTGAGATCCATATTAGATCACCATACACAATTTTGCTTTCCAAAATGAACACTACTAAGCATTTACAAAGGCAGATATCTGAAATTACACATGTGAATTGAATACAATAATACAATAATAATAATAATAACAACAATAATATTGTCTGTTTAGTTAATAATAAGCAGATGAAAATATAGGAAAAACTATTTTTTTCGTATACTAACAAATATTATATTTATCAATATAAGAGGAATTTATTCTGGTTAACATATTGCCAGCCCTTCTTGTGAACCCTACTTTGAGATGACACATGTTAACTTACAGTACACTTATGCACAACATCTTCACTAATAAACATTCAGATAAAAAAGCTCACGCACAAGACACAATAGGACACTCACTCTGTCAGTGTTGGCTGGTCTTCATGTTCCTGTCTCTCTTGATCGCTCAGAGATCGTAAACATGACTCCATAACATTAGGGCTGGCATCTTCACTGTCAACCTTTGGGACGTCTCCCTCAAGCTCTTCCCACTCTGGGCTACAAAACTATGATCAAAAGTTAAGACACATTCATTCTCTGCCGAAAAAATAAATAAATAAAATAAATCTATCTTTTTGTATCTGTTTTCAAATTATCCGGAATTTAAAATGTTTGAACGTTGTGAAATAAATGTTTATAACAGTGATGAATAGTAATAAATGTCTTAGAACATCTTACCTGGGCTGCTCCCCGACAGGCCTGGGTGGCGAAATACCACTTCTGCACTGATGGACTGCCACTCAGAGAAGCAGCTGGTAAAACATAATTGATTATCATTAAGAACATGGGGGTGGGATTAGCTCTGCTTTAAAAAAAATGTCTGACATGTTATAATATAGCCTGTGATGATAATGCAAAAAATACTAATAATTGCCATTAGCTCAGATAATTGCCATCTGGCGATTATGCAATAATTGCATACACTGTAAAGAATAATTGTGACAATCCTAGGAACATCCAGTGCAGCCTGGGTTGCACTGCAGATAAAGTTAGATATGATGAGAACTGATCCAAGAGTTAATGTTATTATCAAGGCTATGGAGTCATCACACATTAATATCTTACCTGGGAATACAGAAGCAGCTCTTGTTGATTGCTGACAGGATATGTAGCTCAGTCTGTCAAATATCTGCTTGACTGGCTCCAGAGCTGAGATGAAGGACAGTTCATGACGTTAGGACTGAACTTAGGCTGAGTTTCCTATTCCTATTGTGTGTTTATATTTCTACTGTACACTATTACTATAACATGCTTATTGATCGATAAATAAGTGTTGTGACATACATGCATAAATATATTGTGTATCTCTCTCTCTCTCTCTCTCTCTCTCTCTCTCTCTCTCATACATCTCGAATGTTTACAATCAAACAGGTGGCCACTCAGGATATTCTTCTTATTCTTTACTAAAAGTTGTGTTTGTGAGGTGTTGTTGTGCCTTAGTTAGGTAGACTTGTAGCTGTTAGCTTTACCATTTAGCCTGAATAGGGAAAGAAAGCTTACGTTTCAAATCCTCTGTGGGGTAGTTTTCTTCTTTCTGGTTAAAATATACAACCAATACGTATCGGTCCATCTCTTTAGGTCGTTATATCACCGTATTACGGTTAAATATGGATTAAAATAATATAAAATGAAAGTTATCCTGTTCGCAGTTGCCACTCTTGTCAAATTTCCCGGTCTGTCTGTCGGTAGCAACAAAATGACGAAAGACACTTCCGTTTGAGAGTTGTTCTCACATTTCACAATAAAATATTGTAGCGTTTTAGCTCTTTATTACTGTTGTTTATTTTCCTTCTACTGTTGTTTATTTTTCTTTCTTCTTAAGTTCAAGATGTCTCACGGACATAATAAGTAAGACTTCCACGAGGATTGTGTCATTGTGTGTGATCATGGGGAAAGGGAAATTACACATAATAATATTATACAACAGCGGGTGACCAAGCAACCATTATTTTGGTAAATGTGCGCTTAACAAACAGGAAATACAGTAATGTGATGGCTGCAGCCTCGCCCCCGTGCATGCCCCTCCCCCACTCTCCACCATAATAGTTTTTGACAAAGGATATTTTATTTGTCATATTGAACATGTGGTTAGTTAGTGCGGCACTGCGGAGTGCGGTGACAATTTTATAGTTGTCTGGTTATACGGATACGATCATGACTGTGTTCTTCACCACTCGCTGTAGATCGGTCATCGGTCATTCATTTCCACTACTTTAAATTTAAAAATAAATAATCTGAATAGAGCCCAGGACATATTTTTTTCATGGTAGCGAATCCCGCAGCAAATGAGTGCCTGTACTCTGTATTCCTCTGTATGTGCAGTCAGTGCTATCCATTCCAACGTCTGCCAGAGCAGCCCGAGCATACAGTATGTGAGCCTGACGAGCCTCGGAGACCGCAGGCGTTTCGTTTTACTGCCAGAGCCTTTCTGTATGAATATTGAATAATCATCGATCTATCATCCAATAATATTTCGGCCTCGCCCCCGAGTTAACGCCCACAGTGACGTCATGAGAATCGGTGGCTGCACCGTGGACGAAGGCGAAGCGTGTAGTAGACTAGTAGTTAGCAGCCCGTGGGTGTGATGTGAAAAACAAACACTTGTTAGGGAACTGATAGAGCAGTATATCTCTATACGTCGTCCATCAGTCATCATCATCAGTCATCATCTGTCTAAAAAGTGGAATTCTGAAATACAGAGAGGATGTATGATTAGTTTATTTAGGCCGAACTGCATGTGCATGTTTTGTCTGGGATAAGGATTCAAGAGACATTGAACGGATTCTTTGGCTGCCGTGGAGCTGGCAAGTGGCAAATCTTGGCTGTCATTTATCAGTGCAGTGCATTGTTTCATTCATTCGCTGGAATGGAATAATCCAACAAATAATTATTGTTTTTTCTATGGTGCTTGGCTGCAGGGTAAGCATTCATTCAATTGTGTCTCTGTTTGCATCATTTTGTGCAGGATTTTCACAAAACCTTTCAGCATTGTGTGTTTACTTCTCTACAATTTGTGCATAGGCTGTTTTGTTAGCCGAAAATGATGCATTTCTTAAACGGTTAATTTTGTCTCTTGTTTTGCCCATGCATGGACGAAGAGAGAGATGGACGGGATCGGTAATACGATGCAGAAGAAGGCTGCTGAGTTGGAGCGCATGGCCGAGGTTCTCATTACGGGAGAACAGCTGAGGTAGGTAGTAGCCTCCGACCATGCACCGTTATATCAGCCTGTCCTGTCTGTCTGTGCATGCATGCTCCATGCTCCCCATTTGAATGATTTGATGCTTTTATTTTTCATACTCGCCTCGTGTTCGGAGCTAGCTCGTTCTGACATTATTGTCGGGATGTCTGTCAGCTAGCAACTGTGTGTGTGTGTGTGTGTGTGTGTGTGTGTGTGTGTGTGTGTGCGGGCGTGCGTGCGTGCGTGCGTGCGTGTGTGTGTGTGTGTGTATAACCAAATCCATTTGATTGCATTTGCAGTGCACACTCACA
>OOFJ01103944.1:5790-25873 GCA_900323375.1 Benthosema glaciale
AAAATGTTTTTTCTTATATAAATATACTTTACACATACAATTATGATCTAATACTTGCTAGTACTTAACTTAACAGTTATTATGAATTCAACAGTGAATGTTATTTTAATGACCCAGTGAGTAGAACAGAAATAGTTTTTACTGTAAGTCTTCTAGTCATATACATAATTATCCATGACCGACTGCACAATCCAATATCGTTAAAATGCCCCCTATTTGTGTCCTTTTAGGCCAACTCACCACAAGTGGAGGCTATTTATGCCAACAAAGCCTTGCTGATGGTGGATGGAGCAGATGATGGAGACACTCCCCACGGTGGTGCAGGAGGTGATGGAGAGGGTCTCCATGGTGAAGGAGGTGATGGAGAGTGTCTACTTGGTTATCAAGAAGCTGTTGGAGAATGTCTCCATGGTGATCAAGGAGGTGAAGAAGAGGGTCTTCATGGTGATCAAGGACGTGATGAAGAGGGTCTCCATGGTGGGGGAGATGACGGAGAGGGTCTCCATGGTGAAGGAGATGACGGAGAGGGTCTCCATGGTGGGGGAGATGACGGAGAGGGTCTCCATGGTGAAGGAGATGATGGTGGAGACACTCTCCATGGTGGAGGAGACGATGGAGAGTGTCTCCATTACGCCACTGTGGACTTTGCAGCATTACAGGCAAGGTCAGAGGGCCAGTGTGAGGAAGGGGAGATCAGAGGACTGGCTTCCAAGACGGCCGAATATGCAGAGCTCCGTCTCAACTCTGGAGGATGTGGCGAGGGAGCAAAAGCTGACGTGGAAGAGATGCCGGCAGACAGCGCTTTTGGGCAGGGGAGCGACATGAATGATGAAAGTGTTGAAGCCGAGCAGGGAGATGGAAATGGAGTAATAACGGAAACAAACGTTACTGGGTTTCCAGAGCCGTAGGACATACAGTATATATTTCCAGGTTTAGTATTCACCTGTCAGTGGAGGCCCAACGGGAACATTGGAGGCAGAACAAGATTTTAATGATTATAATAAGATAAGATTAACAATAAATAAGAACTTAAATTATACTATGCTAGTTCCATTTATCCACGGTGAAATTGATTGATTGATCATTAAAATTAACTGAAAATGCACACGACCCACCCCCATCTGCCCACTTCACACAGTGTGAAATGTCTGTTCGGTCAATGGGGTGGGGTGCAAACGCAAATGCTTTCAGGTCAGGTCACCAACTCAGCTCATGCTGCACGTTCATATCATTACTGTCGGTGGAATCCTTGTATGTCCGAAACATACCTGTATGTCTGAAATATCCCTAACCTTACCTGGAACCCTTTGCGTTACTATAGCCTACAAATCTAATCTGGGAACCCCTTTTGGGGTAGTTGTTGCTATACAGTTTGTAGGCTATACTATATAGCAACATACTACATGCTAAAAAGAAGAATCATCTGAAATATTTGAGAGCCAAAAACCTTCTCAGAAGTGTATTGTCCTCAGGTTATTGACCCTCGATCTGTATGATGTTCTAACTTCTGACAACTAATCATTTACTGTTGTCTGAATTTAGTAATGTTTCTAATATCCCTCTTGCTGTCTGTATTAATGTATTCATATTTTTGAGTGTGATTTATGAACAGTGTGATGTAAAGGTATTTTTGTGTTTGGTTTGATGGCTTATAAAAACATTAATATTGTTTTTTATCAAAGTATAAAATGATTAAAAAATGTATAATAAAATGTCATGGGTGATTGAACCATATAATGGCTCGTGTTGCAGAGGTAAATCACTGTCAAGCTGATGCACAATATTGCAAATACCCTCCATTGAGAAACCATTTCAGTTACCCCAACATTGCATGAAGTTTCCATTCCAAAATGACATTAATCTGCCAGGAAATGATTGCATTCTGCCTGTCTGTGTGTATGTGTCACATTTCTTGTTCATGTAAAACCAGTGGGCCATGCGTGCATACACATTGTAATTTAGTCCGTTAAAAATGGGCAGAGCTGTCATGATGTTCTACAGGTTTGTCATATGTCTTGTTTAATGTGGAAAACAGCCTGTCACAAACTGAAACTGAAGAGATGTGTGGTGAAATCATTTGTTTGTCCATTTAATTATGTCTACAGAGAGTCATATGGTGGGATGTGATGCCAATCCCTTATCATGTTATAAAAACAGTAGGTAATAATGCCAACCAGCTACATGTTTTATAGTGCATGGCAACATTGAACTAACAAGAGGCGCCTTTTATTTATGAGTCAAGAGGGGAGTGTCATAATTTGCCTTTGCATTAACCAGCGCAGGTTTGTTTGCTATAGCAAATGAGCAGAACAGTCTCAAAACAAAGAGTTGGTTACACTCTTAGGTTAGTACAAGCTTACTGTATACGATTTAGTAAAGACCTGGATCAAACTCAAGATTTTTACTAAACCTAAACCTTTTTCATTTATTTTTTTGAGAAGCAGTGAATAAGTAAGTACATAATATCTATTTATCTGTTGTGAAACATTGTATTTTCATTATTTTATGTCAGCTTTAGAAATTCAAAGTAATCTGTGTTTTTTGTGGACAAAAATATTTAGAAAAGCTATTATTATTCATTATTGTTATTTTTTACTCTTAGTTTCTTCATTGAATGTTCCAGTATAGCCAATAGTTTCCCAATTCTACCATGCTTTTACTTGAGCTACAGTACAGTCAAGCCAAATCATTATTCTTATGTAGGCCTACATCCCGAATGAAGTTAACAAAAACTTCATATAGCTACTGTCATGCACAAACATTATAATACTCTCGCCTGAGATTAAGATGTTTAACATACTTATCTGCACCAATAAGATGCATTTGGCCCATTTGTCCCACGGGGCACTCACCTAAACCTAACCTTAAACCTATCTCAACCCCCAACGCATGGTCGAACTAATGGGAGGTCAGACTAATGGGAAGTCCCCAAGCCATGAACACAAACACGGTCGACCCCTCCAATCGTAAGTCATTCCAGCAAGTAAAGTTTGTGCATTTATGTTCATTAATGTTTTACAATTTTGCTCGCAATATATTTTGCAAGGGATTCGTAAAGTCTCAAATCGTAACCTTTGTTTGACCACAGACTCAAACATAATTGACACAAGAAATTAACAATAATGCAGAAATTTTAATTACAACGTCATCACCTGCATGCCTCAGACAGAGAGAAAGATGGAGAGGTATAAAATGTATGTGTACGAGAAAGAGCATGCTCGAGGAAGACAGCATAAACCATTATAATATTATTATTCAAGCATGCATCCAGGCAGAGATTTGCACTCTACACTAGTTCTTTACCATTTAGTTTCAAGTCATGCAGAATACTGTATATGTTGTTCATTATTTCACTATTTCTGTCCTTTGGTTTAGAATCACAGTCATGGAGCTACAGAGTGTGATCATCCTCTCAGTCGACATCCTGGTCTTCCTGGTAGGCCTGCCGGCAAACATGTTGGCACTGTACGCCTTCAGTTCCCAGATCCGTGCCAGGCCAAGTCCAACAGCCATCCTACTCCTCAACCTGACTGTCTCAGACCTCATTTTCCTTGCTGTGCTTCCACTCAAGATGTATGAGGCTGCATGCGATATGCAGTGGGACCTGCCTCACTATGTCTGCTCCATCACTTCCTTCATCTTCTTCAGCACCATCTACACCAGCTCCCTGCTACTGATGGCAGTTAGTGTTGTGCGCTACATCGGGGTAGCTTTCCCTATCGCCTACCGGCAGCTGTACAGGCCTGTATACCCCATAGCAATGAGTGCTGTCACCTGGTTAGTCTCAGTATCCCACTGTAGCATTGTTATTTTCATCGAGCACCACCCATCCCTCTTCAATACAAACTCCACCATGTGCTATGAAGACTTCTCACCCAAGCAGTTGGCATTCCTTCTCCCTGTGCGCATGGAGTTTTTTCTAGTCCTTTGCATAATACCCCTTTTCATTTGTGTTTTTTGCTACCTGTCCTGCATCTGGATCCTCCACACACGCCCTGGGATATCTCCAATGCAGAAACGGAAGGCCATCGGCATGGCCCTGGGGACTCTAGCTGTGTTCCTGGTTTGTGTGCTTCCGTATAACCTTTCCCATGTTGCAGGCTACTTTCAAGATGCCAGTCCCAAATGGAGGTACTACACTCTGCTTCTCAGCACCCTTAACACATGCCTGGACCCCATCATCTTCTACTTCTCTTCATCCACCTTCCGTAATTCCATGTGCCAATCCTCATCCACAACATATTCATGAAGGAGGTTTTACAGACTGTTGTAGTGATTATAAACTATTATTTGTCCACTGACTAATTTGCTGACAAACCTTGAAGCCTTCCACTATTGACAAAGCCATCACTGGAAGCCCTGTGTTTTTGTTTGATATAAATATATATTTGAGCACTTTCAGTCTGGGCATTCCACAGCACAGAGGAAACAGGAAACACTTTTAACCACTTAAACCATAATTGACCAGAGTCTCAAATAGTAGAAACCCTCTACTAAATATCTACAATAGCAATTTTCGACTGAATGTTTTACCCAGAATGGATGCTAGAGTTCATGCGTTTAGTTGATGTATTACTTCCAGTGACTGCTCAGTCAGTCTGTCTGTTAATCTTAATCTTCCTCTTATCATGCTTTTGACATGGTTGACCATTCGTAAAAATGGGTTATCATTTAGGACACTGGACTGGTTTAGCTCTTCATCATCACAGACATAACATTTTCAGTGGTAATTGGGGTTTTGCGTCCCCTTTGGATGTGATGTTCCAAGAGGTGAATTCTGGGTCCTCAATGGATGTCTTTTAGAATGTTCCCAGGTTAAATGAGAGAAAATCTGAGATCAGTATATTCATCTCCCCAAATTCCGCCCAATCCTTCAAATCAGAAATTGGTAGGGTATGATTCTACTTCAGGGTTGTTCAATCATCCAGCTGAGGAACATCAGCTGGATGATAGCCAGAATAAAGTCTTTCCTGTCTTTTGCATACCTTGAAAAGGTCAGGCTTTAAATTCATCTTGTATATCTCTGTACTCGAACGCGACACAAAAAAACTATATTCCAATTCAGCTGCCAGACTGCTGCTGATTCTAAGACATATGACCATATCACCAATCTTAGCTGCTCTCTGGTTGCCTGTGAATATCAGAATAGATTTTAATATTACAGATGACTGTTAAAGCCCTGCCTGGACAGGTTTCCAGTTATATTTTAAATTATGCTAGTCCACATACTATAAGGCTGTGTGCACTGTGCAGCCTTAGATCCTCAGATACTGCATAGTACACGGATATATACACGGATATTCCTGCCCCAGCACGAGAAGCTAGGCTTTGGAACACCTTGCATGAGGTTCTAAGGTTAGCAAACATCATTATCATTTCTGAAAACCTACTTTTATGTCAAATCTCTTTCTCATTGTATTTTTATGTACAACAAGTTGTTTTTATCTCCATTATCTCCGTTTTAACTACTTAAAGTTTAAGTAGTTTAAGTCGTAATGTATGTATAGTATGTATAGTAGACCACTAGACAACCTCCTTTTCCCCTTTAGACGAAATACTTTCTCTGAAAATACAAACGTAGAAATCTACAAGTTCACACTGTGTCGCAATACATAGATTTGCTATTTTCACAATTTGGTTACATAGATTAGGTTTCATTTTATCTAGTTCCGTAAAGCACTTTGTAAATTTGTAATCATGCTATTCAAATAAATTCATAAATCAATCATTAACATTTTGTATCACAAGAAGTTAATTTGCAGCATGATGGAATGCCACTAGACCATGTCACAAGCTTAAGTCAGCATTACGTATTTTAAGTTGTTTGCACCAGTTATGCCATTCATATGCAAAGCCTTACTGTGCTTTTGTTGCATTTGTTTTGCATGTATCATGCACCATGGTACCTCACACACTGACCTCACTCCATCGGTCATGTTGAACCTAAAATGCAAAGACATTTTGACACTGTCACAGGGTGCTGAGGTGAAATTCTAATGTTTTATTGCTTTAATGTCAGCCATTTTCCATTTCATTTTCATTTCCCATGGGAAATGAAAATGTTATTTTGCCCATTGCTGTTTAATTTTTGCAGTGCAGCTCTCAGATACCGTTTCTTCCTTTCTTTAGCGAGGGCCAGCCACTCTTCTACACTCATGCATCCTGTATGCACACATGTAGAATATACCTGCAAAATAAAAGTTTGTACATGAACCAAATGCAGTCATAATAGGGAAAACATCTTCCAAAACACTGATTAAACAAGCTACTGTAACCACATGTGCTCAGACTTATTTGGCGCAATACAGTACTAAGCTATTCACAGTACTAGGCTATTTTCCCCTCAAATAAGCAGGGAAATTAAGAATGCACAACAATATTAATGTGTGGAACCAATGTGTGAATGGGTTTTTAAGATTACTTTTGGCATTTAATGTTTTAGCCTATATCAGACATGTCAGTTTAGAGAGACAGCTACTAAATTCAGAGGGAGAGGAGCTACATGCATGACAGATATCAGATTGGGGTCGGATTCAAACCAGTGTCCTCACACTCACAAAGAGCATGTGGTCTGTGCACTAAGGCCCCATTTAGACTGCAGTCAAATCCAGTCAAATCCGATTCAAATATGATTTATTTCTCAAATCTGATATTTTGGCATGTTTAGATTGGCAGCCAAATCCAGCCTGACTCAGATCTGTATCAGTTGGAGATCCATAAGCCATTTATGCCCATATATGGAGATTTCTGTATCTGTCTGTCGTTTATTCATATTGAGGTCTGTGTCGGGCATGCCCAAATATGAAGTGTTGTGATGTCAAAGCAGGCCAGCTCCATATATTGAGACCGGGCACTGCACTCCCTGTGGGGGTGTGGAACGTAGCCGCGCGTGTCAAAAATGACACTCTGATGTATCAATTTAAAGACATTCTGTAAGGTGTTCATTGGATTTCATAGAAACTGTTGCAACAAATGGGAAATCACACCTGTGTTTAATTTATACTATGGTTGGTGTTGCTCACTAAAAATAATATAATCAAATAATATTCAGTGAGCTAAATGAAGCATGCCTATAAATTAGGCTTTATGCCAGAGAAGTCCACTTCTGATTTACTCTGATTTACCTGCAAAGAAATTCATGAGCAGGGCCACCCAGCCTAGTATGTAGGACCACGAGAAGCGCCAGTCGCCAAAGCGCTTGCCCAAGAAGTTCACTGTCACCCCAGTGTAAATGGCCATTGCAAGCAGAACAAAGAGAGCTGGCAGAGGATGACAGACACAATACATATTTAGATCGATTTCCACTTTTGAAGGTTAGTTCAGTTGAAGTCTCAGCCTGCTGATAATTCAATGAATGGGCTAAAAGTGGGTGGAAACATCAGACATTTAAAACATAACAGACTTTAGGTAGGGCACTCCTTCATATGCAATGGTATCAGAATTGGTTTTCGAAGACGGGGCGGTGGTGGCTCAGGGGTAGAGTGGCTGGATGGTATAACCGTAAGGTTGCCAGTTCGAACCCAGGCTCCCCCAAAGTTAGTGTCGATGTGTCCTTAGACACTTAACCCCTAATTTATGTGCTGGTAGGTACCTTGCATTGCATGGTTTCCGCTGCCATCAGTTTATAAATGGGTGCGTAATGCACAATCTATATAAATGCACCATTTACCAAAGCAGTGTAGGTTTGTTACTGCTGGTTTTCTCCAACATCCCAGCTCATTGAGTTTAGACTCTCCCAGAAGATGTATCAGTAGGATTTCTGATTTCTGATCACCTGGCTACACAGTTCAGTTGCTATGTAGATAATCCAATAATGATAAAACATCTGTCATTCTCTTTGTTTATATATAATATACATTCCTGTGTTGACTTGCAGGTCACTCTCTGTTTAAATAAAGTTATAAAAACATTATGCGAGATATATTTTTACTCTTTACTTTCTGCAGGTACGTGTTTTGTTGGCATTACTCACTCGAGACAAAGAACATGATCCCAGCAGCAAAAGAGCGATTGAACCTCTCAAAGGCAGAGAAGTGGGCAAAGGACAGTATCCCAGCAATGATGCCAGCAAAGCATGACATGGCAGAGAGGATCATGAAAGCACGAGTGGCATTCCAGTAGGCTATGTGAGAGAGAGAGAGAGAGAGAGAGAGAGAGAGAGAGAGAGAGAGAGAGAGAGAACGCAAGAGAGAGAGAGAACGCAAGAGAGATGTGGGGAGTCATTTTTAATGGGAAAATAAATCTTCTTTGGAGAAAAAAGTCTACTCTAAATTATATAGTTTAGTAATATCATTTTCTTTGCATGGGTGTTATGGTAATAACTGCATCAGTATATTCAATATTGCATATATTCCTCATTTTCTTTAGTCTACAGGACCAATTGTGAGAGCAAGGCCAAAGTGATGGTGAATATAGGCTATATACATTTAGAATGAAACTCTTCATGCTATTGCTGGGACCCAACTGTGCCCCTTTTCAATTTCCTGTAATGTTATGATCAACACTTACACTTTTAGATGCAATGACAGTCATACTTCCGTTGTAGTGTAGCCAGTATTTCTTGACAGAAAACTGAAATGTATTAATAGGTGTATGCGTTATCTTGCACGAGGTCTTCCTCTCCGTGTATGTAATCCACTACTCATTCTTGCACATTTACTGTATTTGCAATTAAAAGTATTTTGATTAGGGAAAATGCTAATTCATTGACATCTTTGGGGGTGTTGGGGCTAATTAAGGCATAAACATACTCGTAGTTATCAGTAGATATGGTTATGTAATCCAGAATGACCATAGTTAGAAGTCCATTCATAAAGTCCTCCTATAGATATGACCATGGCTAGAAGGATCACATGTGAAGGTTCAGCAGTATGTGTTGTCCACTCACCAATGCTGTCAGTCTGCATGTAACACTTGCCAGACATGCAGTATCTCCACAAGCCCTGGTGGGCAAAGCTTCCAGAGAGACGATACTGCATCCAGTAGTCTGTGGCTGTAGAGACCACCAACAGGATGTTCCCCACAATGGCACAAAACAGGCCCCCTCCCATGAAGCTGTACATCCTGAGAGGCACTGCAAGCGAAGGCTCCACACACTGTGCAGTAAAATGACAAGAGATGGTTAGCAGTAAAAAGAGAAGAGGTGCTTTGTGTGTGCAGTTAATATTTCTTGGGCAGTTTTGGTTGATATTAGTTAAAATTTGTATTCAAAAAGGAAAACCATGGTCAGGGGAGGAGTCAACACATGCAGGAAGAGCAGACTACAACTAATGTCAACTATAGTACTTGTACAATTAGACCAACACGCTTATTTCCTCCCGATTGCTACTAGCACTATAGTTTCATGCCCTCTGAAAGATTACTACAGGGTTTTATCATAAAATCATATAGTGCAAAAGTTCATTTTCCTCCATAATATAATTCAAAAAGTGAAACTTTCATATATTCTAGATTCATGAAATCATGAATTCATGAAAATTCAAAGTGAGATTGTTTTTGTGAAATTGTGAATTGTTTTAATCTTGATGATTATGGCATACAGCTCGTGAAAATAAATATGAGACAAAAAAACACTTATAATAGAGAAATGTCTGAAAAGTATGAAAGAAATGATTTCATCATTGGGATGTGGCATGGAGTTGATCAGCCTGTGGCACCGTTAAGGTGTTGAATGTCTCACACCATCCTCTTGACAATACAGTATAACGTAGATTCAGGTCAGGCCAATTGGCATGGTCAGTTAACTTAATCACAGTAATACCATGGTCAGTAGTACAATTAGTACACAACCATCTAATGTATTAGGATATTTTACAGCAATGTTGAGAAGCTTTATGGATATACTTATTTCCTTTTCTAGCAACACTTGTCACCTGCCCAGTGCCAAAACTACTAGTAATTGGTGTGCTGACCATGGTATTACTGTGCCTAACTGACCAGCCAACTGGCCTGACCTGAACTCCACAGTCAGACCACGTATTGAGTGCATAAATTAACTTTTCAGATGGTTGACATTTCTGTATTATAATTATGTTTTTTTAGTGATCTCATAAAATATTCGAATATTTTGAGAGGATTTTTGCCATAATCAAGATTCAAAAAAAGGTTTTACATATTTAACTTTATGCGTAATGAATCTAGAATATATGAAAGTTTCACTTTTTGAATTATATTACAGAAGAAAATGAACATTTCCACAATATTAATGTTTTTTTAGAAGGACCTGGTGGATTGTTTTGAGAGTTTCTTGGTTGCTTCCAGGTGTCAGCCAGATATATTATCAGTCTATGTAGTACTGTACCTCTCTCCCTGGAGCACTTTTGACCTTCTCTCTTTGCACTATTGTCCACCCAAAGGTAGCCTACCGTCACACATTATCTGAAAGTATATTTTAACATTTGATATTTTGCACAATAGACTCAGGAACACTGAATGTTTTAATTTTATTTGTGTATATTTGTGTACTTGATCATGTAAATACAGCGCTATTATTTCGCCTTATCCCTTACTTTGCATATTTTACATGCTTCCTTTTTCTATTTAACAATGCAACTGTTGTCAAAGGAAGCTTGCACAAAATAATTTCACCCACTCCTTTGTAAATGTCTTGTGTGAACTAGTGTTGTAAAAAAGTTCAAGTTGATTTGACTCCAACATACAGCCTTCAGCTCACAAACATGTCTTGTGGTTAGGCTACAGTAGCTAGTCGTAGTCATCCAGTATCCTATGCTAGCTCTTAAGACTTCCATGACAACCACTTGGAAGATAATTGTGTAATGAAAATATTATAATTATTACTTGTACTATAAAAACTGGGTGTTCGAGTGGTGCAGTGGTAAAGTTCCTGCCCACCACCGCAAAGGCTGTGGGTTTATCCAGCTTGGTCTATGGCTGGGGAGTTGGACAAGATAGGCTCTACATCCTCTCGGTGGGGGCTCCTTACTGGCATGTCAATAGGATACATAACATACAAATGTGTGTGGGGAGGAATTCCTCAAGGATGTCGACAAACCTGGGAGAATCTGGCATAATGACTACATTGGGGAGAAAATGTAATACTATAAATTGTGTCAAATCAGGACATGGGGACAGTAAAGGGATACTAGATGAAAAAGAGCGCATCAGCAGTGGTTTTCAGTGCTAAACCCAAAAATCAGTATACATTAAAAAAAATTGAATTTAAATTCCAAAAAGGCAGCACATCCAAAAATGCAATAAATGGCGGACAAAATACTCACATTTCCATGTCTTTATTGGCACACACGAAAAAGTAGTTTTACTTTTTTGAATAATTGAATGTGCTGCCTTTTTGGAATTTAAATTCCATTTTTAAAGGGATACTATCATGCATGCTTTTGATTAGCATATCCCTCATTTGTTGATTGTTATCAATCATGTATAGAATAAACCAATACAATCCATATAGATTGGAGAAAACCATCTCAGTGTTATTCCTAAAGTCATGTCAACATCGCCATTTCACCATAAACACAGCAAACAAGGTCATAGACACAAAGGCTACTCCGGTGACATCACTGTAGTAAACTTCTCAGAACAACTTCAGCAGCATTTCAGAAACAAAAAATGTATCAGTGTTATGGCTACTATAACATTACCCTTCCAAGATACAGTAGAGATCATGTTTAAAAGTGTGAATAGTGTCCCTTTTGATTATTTAACTGAGTGATAGTCATGCTAATACTTTATAATTTATTTATATTCAATACATGAATACTGTACAAACTAACCCATTGGTCTGTGGGAAATAGACATGTCACAATAAACACATTTAACATTGCCAATTGAAACACCACATACAGGTACACACATTCCAAAGTCTACTTCAGCACCTTATTTCACCAAATACTGTGCATAAAACTAATATAATCACACACATAACAGCAAAAAGAACAGGAGACAGTCCCTATAGCCCCAATAAAACACTATTGCTACATTTGTTTTTTTCTTGTAATATAGCCAATGAGGCCTACCAGCTTAACACGAACACATAAACAGGTTCAGTATTTGAGGTTAAATATATAGGCCTATCCAAGTAATGGTACTTAATCAAAACTCAGAATGTGACAGGAACAGCGCTCTGATAGACAATCCAGTGGCAGTTACAGTAGCTATTGAAATACTGTAACTAACCACTAGCCATTTTAAAACAATTGGAGGATGTTGAACTGTCAAGACAATCAATATTTAACTTTTGACAGATCGCAATGGCCTTGTTGGTCTAGAATACAAATAAAAGGCATACTTTTCTAATCAAACCAACTTGGCTGTGACTGTAAATATCACAGGCCTATCTGTGCATGTGACATGCACTAAAAGAGCCAAAAATGAGATGTTGAGCATGGACAGGGTTCTGCCACAATCATTGTAAACAATGTATATTTTGAATGAACTGGAATCACAAGAGAATGACTTTGGCTTTTGGCTAACCCTGTGTATACTTGAAGAAGTTGGAGGCTGGATGTAGGGTCACATAGTGAGGGCCGTTCTCTTGGCCCTTAGCACTGCATAACATGTATCAAATAATGCCCCTTTCATCAGCTCTTATCAAAAGACTAGGGTACATCTTACCTGAATTCTTCAGGATAAATAAACCCTCTTTAAGTGTCAAACCTTTCCTCAGGGAAAGAGTGAGAGAGCGCAAGCCTGGACTGAGCAAAATGTCAAAGAGGACCCCCTAGGCTGAATTCCAAAAAGTTATCCCCTCCGCTTTTCTGTTGATGGAGGCGAAATCTACACAGAACAAATGCACTTGAGCTGGTGGGTGAAGCGGCACGTGACCCTTTCACATTCAACTAGGTGGGAGAATTTGGGAGTGTAGAGATCATGTACGGGTGGGGGAGCGGTGTGCAGGGGGACAACGGGGGTGGGGTTGTGCGAGGGATACGAGGCCGATGTACCACAGTCCCCTCGTCTGTTGTTGTACCAAGCATTCTGGAACTGTGGATGTGCAGAGGCTTGCAGTACTGCTGCAGTCAATGCAACATGCTGAAGTGCACAATTTCTTTCACACGGTGGCTGGGTGGGACGGTGGGGCCAGATACATGTTCAGAACGGACACATGACCAAATGGCTGCTTAAATAAAGTCTCTTGCACACTCATACAGCACAGCGTTGGCCCTGCGTGTTCACCTTAAGGACAGTTGTGGTACACAAAACATGCATAGTGAAGAATGTATTCAAAACCATGTATACTCGATACAGTATTAATAATAGGATTAACACCGGGAGTTCATAGACATTTAGAAATTTTAATTCACATAGCTTGATATAGCACATGAACACCAGTGTCCCTATATTTGGCATGTCAAAACATCTAGTTAATAATATTTTGTAGGGTGTGAGTACAGACCCCCCGTCAATAAAGTCACGTAAACAAAATTGAAGTAGTTGCATTATTTTGAATATCTGGTCGCACAGCCAGGTGTTTGCTGGTCATACTGGCCTTGAACGTCATATGCAGATAACGCAGAAATCTGGGAAAACACAGGGACGTATAACGTTAAAAGTATAAACATTTGCATAAATGTATTGTACATTAACAATATCACAACACAATAAATGTGCTATACCTTCATGATGAGTGGAGGCATGCAAATTCAGCTTCAGCACCCGCTCTTACAGTGCGATTGATGTTTGCACTCCTAAAAATATATCAAAGAGGGAGTAAAACACAAATTATGCAAATTAAATTCCTCACACACTGTACTGCAGAATCTCTCTGCACACGCACACGCACACGCACACACCCCCACCCCCATATACTTGCTTTTTGGCTGTGCGCAATTTCCAAATGGAAACCAGAACAGAGGCAAAGAGTAGCACCAGGGCAATTCCAACTCCTCCATAGATGGTTGACTGAGATGTGGTTCCTCCTATACCAGACAACATTGCTGTCATGAGGAACAACTGTGCACTGAAGGCCAGATTTTTGTGTGTTTGTGTGTGTGTGTGTGTGTGTGTGTGTGTGTGTGTGTGTGTGTGTGTGTGTGTGTGTGTGTGTGTGTGTGTGTGTGTTCACTTGCCTCTAGCGTAAAGTCTGACAAAAGCACTTCCGTGCTCATTGGTTGAGTTACAGAGGATATTGTTCATGTTGTCTTTATCTGGTGAAATGAGAACCGACGTCAGGATCCTCCAGTTGACCTGAGTGGTGATGTTTAGCGTTATGTTAGCATGTGTGTTCAAAGGTGTCCAGTTGATGCTACCCAGAGGATGTGAATCCACTACACACTCACACCTGATGATGTCATTGACCAAAGAACATGAAGAGGATGGCAGGATGATTGGAGCATCTGGTGGAAGAGGATGGGGGAATGGTTAACATCTCTTATGTCATTTTGTAAATAGACGACATTCAGGAACACTGGAAACTGGTGACTGGCAATGCAGTAATATGTTGCCTGTTTAAGCTTAAAAAAAGAAAAGCAGTCTGAGAGAGAATACGTTCTCAATAGAGCAGTCCCAGAAAGTATTTAATAATGATACATCTATTATCTATATTTTAGCTTTGAGTATGAGTAGCTCGACCCCTCTACAAACTGTCCCATGGTCAGTATAATTTAAAACATTAATGACATTTCATGGTGAATACTCCTTGCTTGTGACTTACATTCCACATTCACTGCTGTGACTGGTGAGCTGGCCTCTCCCATGTCATTCCCAGCTAAGCAACGGAATGATCCCATGTCTCTGGTCAGCTCCATGAGGCGGAGGTGCTCAGTGTTCTCGCTGCGCTGGATGACATGTTGTCCCTGCATCTGGTACCATGTAAAGGAGCTCAGTGGTGGGTAGCCCTGACCCAGGCAGGAGAGGGTGACCTTTTGTCCCACCATCGGACGCTTCGGTGACTGGCTGATGGTCACATTTGTCGGAGGCGCTGGAAAAGACATTGATTACTATTACTATAAATAAGGCCATCCTATCCTATAGTATACTATGATACTAAGATTGAGTGCTCACTTATGATGACATGTCCAGAATAGGAATGCTAGGGTTCATGTGGTTAAAGTTATCTTTTGAGAACTCACATTCAGCTATGATCTCATAAACAGCTGAAGAGTTGGCCGTTTCTCCCACCATCGGATGCACCGGTGACTGGCTGATGGTCACATTTGTCGGAGGCGCTGGAAAAGACATATCCATGAAAGTGTACTTCCTATTAATGAGGCCATCCTATATACTATGATACACTGTAAGATTGAGAGTATGACTTAAATTGAAGCACTGAATTTGACATTTCTTTTGAGTGATATCTTTGCAACAAAGACATTTCACTAGAAGTGTTTTTGTTGGGCGTGCAAGTGTTGTTGACCATACATGTTACAGACAAGGTCTAATTAATCACTTAAACCCTATTATACTTTGTTGACCAGGGTAGGAGTCTGTACTTGGTCCCCTCATTTTCCCTCTACTTCAAATCTCTACACCAAATACTGCTTTTGTATTTTCGCTGAATGATTGTCTGTTTTCACAAAATGCTCGCCTATGATGACATGTCCAGAATAAGATGCTAGGGTTCATGTGGTTAAAGTTATCTTTTGAGAACTCACATTCATAAGAGTTGATCGTTTCTCCCATCGGACGCACCGGTGACTGGCTGATGGTCATATTTGTCTGAGGCGCTGTAATAGAGTAAGACATATCCATGTAAGTGTTCATAAACTATGATACATTCTAAAATGTTTGTTTTTTTAATTTGCAAAGAAGACATTTCACTACATTTAACAAAGACTTTGAGAAGTGTTTTTTGTTGGAAGTGAGAGTTGTTGACCAGCATACATGCCACAGACAAAGGTGTAATTAACCACTAAAACCCTATTATACTTTGTTGACCAGGGTACCCCAGCTGGGTGTCTGTACTATTTTCGCTGAATGATTGTATATTTTCAGTTTTCACTATTATGACATGTCCAGAATAAGAATGCTAGGGTTCATGTGTGTTATGGGGTAATAAAAAAATGAGAACTCACATTCAGCTATGATCTGATAAGCAGCTGAAGAGTTGGCTGTGCCCAGAGCATTGACTGCAGTGCAGTGGAATATGTTCTGGTCAGGGTTCAGCCTGGAGACTGTGATAGTCCTTGTGGTGTGGTTCAGAGCTGTGGACAGGCCATCCTTCACACTGTACCACAAGAAGGAACTGGCAGGAGGGTTAGCATCACTGGTACATGTGAGCGACACATCTGTATCAACTCTGGCCACTGTCAAGTTTCCACGGATGTCCACAGACCTGGGGGAATCTGTAATAATAGGGCCAGATGATGTTCCAAAATAAAAGCCCAACTGTGGAACATACAGTGTTGCATGCAACATTGTTTCAGAGTGACATCTGTCGCAACAGCTGTCATTTCTTTGTATTATTTATTAGTTCATCCTCATTTTGGAGCCGACACAGGTGCTTAGAAAAGAATGGGTTTAGTTTTTACTCTGCATTACCTTTGCAGGTAACCTTATGCCAACGTTTACATTTAATTTCCTGCTCTGTACACCAATCCATAGCTCTAATGACTAAATAGACAAAGGTTTCAGTTCAAGATTAGCCTGGCTCCAGCCCTGAACTGTGTCTCAGGCTAGTTAAAGATCTCAAGCTAGTGGATTTCTCAATCATTGCAAAATAGCACCCTCTACTGCACAGAGTAGTACCTGTAAATGTACTCTCAGCCTCATCTACTCAAAGGTGATTAATTGCACAAACAAATCACACATTAATGATACAGTATGTAACATGGTAATTGCTAACAGTGGTAACAGGACTCACTCACAGCTCACGTTGAGAACCAACTTTTCAGTAGCGCTCCATCCTCCTGGGTGCATGACCTCACACCCAATGGCCCTGCCATGATCCTCCGCTTTGGCAGTGAATGTAAAAACAGAGCGGAGACGCCAGAGACCGTCTCCCTCATCCGTGTTGTTCACCTCTGCCTCACCTCTTTCCTCCCCAAAGGAAAGGGAGGGAGGATGTGCGGGGCAGGAGTGGATAACCTCACAGGAAACACTCACATGGCGTCCCTCCACCTGCTCTCCACTGACAGCCATTTCTGGCCTAGCTGCAGTTTCTGTAAAATAAGTATTAAGTATACTATTTATACATTTTATGTAAAATATAAAGACACACCATAAATGGTGAGTGACATTGTTCTGTTCTGACACCAGTAACTTTAAAATATATATATATATTCACACGGATGGTATGTTTCAATGCTATTCCAGGTTTTCAATTCAATGGTTTGTGAATGTGTAACACACAAATCACAATACACATTTCTCATCAAAGATCACTGTTTCATGTACTTCATTACATCCCTAACTAGAGTAAATGAGTGTTAGCCGTCAGCCTGTAATTATTAATTACCTTTGACTACCAGGGTTACCACCGTCAGATAGAACTTAAAGCTAACTTGATCGATCCAGGGATAGATTGTCTGTCCATTGTCCTGGGAAATAATGTCATTAATCTTTAAAGTACAATTTCCATCAGCAGCATTGCCCAGAAGTTCAGTTCTGCCTCTGAAGTTCTCAATTACTTCTTGCGGCTGAGTCCTACTGTACACCAATGGGTAGCGTGATGGTATCTTGGAATACTGGTACCAAAAAACATCATGAGGCTTATGATAACTTGGGTGAGTGAAGGAACAGGGGATGACCACACAAGACCCAGTGAAGGCAGAAACCTCGGTTGGAATGCTAACAGTCCACTTCTCACCCACCGCTAATGCAGTCCAAACCACTGAAGACAAAAGTTGATAAGAGGATTATAGCCTAATTTAGCAAATATAAATATTGAATGAGAAAAAAGAAAAAGATATAATCAAAAGTACCTTGAAGGACAAAACAGTGATGTCCTCTAAAGGCCATGATCCTGGGTCTTGAGTGAAACGTAAAAGTTAATGTTATAATATTCATGCCATTTTCTTCTATACAGAAAAGATGAAAATAAGTAAAAAACTGATTGTGATTAATACCTGCCAAATGTATTTTCATATTTGCAAATTACATTCCACTTGCAAGATGCAAGAATTCCCTTAAAATCTTTTAAAATACCTTAACATACCTCAACAGTTCCTTGTGGTCTCTGATGATCAGTCCTGACAGTCTTCACGGTGCAACACTGTTTTTGATCTGTGGTCAAATCGGTTTAGCCGCTCCCTCACACATACAGACCATGATCAAACTGGTATCATTTCACATGCATGTTCCAAACAACTATGTTTGTAGATGCTCATAGCATCGACACTCATCATCAAAACAACCACACACAATAATAGAGCACAGACCGGAAGGGAGAAGCCGTCACCACTCACCATCAAGGCCAAATGATATGAACAAAATATAATTTTTCATCGCTATCTGCATTTCCGTAAGGTCAGTTCAAACATGCACAGTAGGATATATAGTGTGTCAGCTACAGTTGCACAAAGAAACCAAAACAGGAAACATCTACTGCAAGTGACCTTAAGAGCTAAGAGCTTGTTAATTACAAGAAATAAACAAAATGGCATATACTATCTGCCTTCCATATATACTGTACTGAAGGTAGTATGGAAGGCCGTACAACAGATACCAAAACATATACAATTTCAAAAGATATGCATAAAATGTTTATCTACTAATGGTTAAGAAGACAATAGTAGGAAAATGAGGCAATGTTGTAAGACCGTGGTTTTCAACCCTTTTCATAGTAAGGCCCATTATGTATTGGGCCACGGACGTCATTTAGCCTCTCAGACCCAAAACCAAAGAATATTTTGTTGTTGTTGGATATGATTTTGTCAAATTTGTCTACAATTCCATGCTGTGTTGATGTTGGTAAGATAGGAGAGAAAACAATTACCGTATACTACCTTCTGTAATTGTGTAGATTTCTTGTAAATTAAGTAATGCAGATGTTTAACAATAATTTAACTCTTGAGAATGTAAAATGAAACGGTACGGTAATGTACACGTCCATTTTTTCCAGGTTTTATTTTACGCTCTCAAGAGTTAAAGCTCTATAAGGGTCCATTATCAACTCTCCATCATTTAGCTGGGGACAACCTGGAACCCCCTCAAGGACCACTGGTGGTCCCCGGACCACTGGTTGAAAACAACTGTTGTAAGAGAATATAGTGACATTGGACAGGAAAGCAGACCTGAACTATAGAAAATAAGAACCAGGAATGTCTTGATATATTATATTATGCACAAAACAATTTGTCACTGATCGATTCAGCCTGCAGATAGGCTAAATTAATTGATGCAAACATTAACTGGATTTTCATTTGCTTTATTGTAAATAAATAGCATTGTTACAGGAGGCCTACATACAAAAATAATGAATAGTTGTAGAATAGATGTAAAATAGGCCTTAAGTGGTTAAAAGGAGTATTACATGGTTGATGCCACAACCAATCTCTCCCCCCTTGTGGAATAAATATGTGCCATCAACTATTGGTAACATAAATTATGATGCAATATTTACATTATAGTTGTATAAATAAATAACATTTCATTAAAACAAGTAAAAAAATAGAAATCAAGATAACTGAATATATAAAATATGCATAAAAAATGAATAGAATTACAAACAGCGAGTAGACAGTGGATTGTAATTATACATACATGACAACAAGTGTTAAACAGTTGTGGCAAATCTCACAGGTGGAGGAGGGACAAATGTGGGGAGGGGAATCGATCTCTCAGATGAACCGCTCTGAAAGAAATGAAAATGCATTTACTCATTGCATAATTTTAATAATTTTTATTTGCTTTTCTTTTAAAATCCGACAGGGAGGGTTACCTGATGTAATCTGTTGTAGTCAGGGGGAGGTTTCAGGCCTCCTGTCAGCAGGTCATGGGGGACTAACATTATATCTGGTGGTGTATGTGTTGCCACTGCCTGTGTGAAATAAAGCAGAGGAGAGTAGGAAATTAAGCTAGCCTCAAACGAACCACAATAAAACACAATTAAAATCCTTCCCACCTGACATCCAAATACTAACCTTGACAACATTGGACTTTGGATAGCTTCTCTGTTGACCTACAGTATGAAAACAGATTATGGTGCGAGTGTTAATGGGAAAGGTGTCTG
>OOFJ01103945.1:0-10935 GCA_900323375.1 Benthosema glaciale
CACAGGCCTGAATATCCACCTTTCAGCAGCTGGTCCAAGGGAGAGGAAATGGTCACGTCTCCCTTAAAAAGGTGATCGATCACCCCATACTCTGTTGCAGTTTTTTACATTTATGTCTAATAAACAAATCAATAAATCAATCAATAAAGCAAAACACGCACACGCCTGTAGTACGCACGCACGCACGCACGCACGCACGCACGCACGCACGCACGCACATGTGAAAACATAAACTCTGCCCCTTGCCTTCAGCCTGGTATGGAGGAGATAACATCAGCAAAGTAAGTGAAACAAAATAAACAACCTGACAAGCAACAATGGCACACATGGCACTGGCCTAAATATGAATGAGTAAAAAGTTCAATATAGACTGGAGGAGTGTGGTCACCTTCAGCAAACACAGTTGCTCTGATTCTTTCATTATGTGACATAAATAGCCAGTGAACGGTGGCCAGTGTCAGCAGTGTCAGTGGAACGGCACAGCATTTAAGAGCACAATGTGAGGTGAAGGCATGGAGGGTAATAGCTCCCTGCCGCAGGGCTGAACCACACAGTTTTATATTCTATATGATAGGTCAATCGCTGGCTCGAGGGCTTCGTTTTCATTAAGGGCACCCTTTTAATTTTGGTGTCAAAAACCTGTTGCACGCCAATTGACTCCTCCTGTGGGCTAGGAGAACTCTAGATATATAGGCTTTAAAACAGAGATCGCTATAATAGATAACTACTGCAGGTCACAAAGCCCTGGTGGTGCGTAATTGACATTGATTTTATGAGTGAAGATGCAATTAATATCGAAGCGCGTGTTTACCGCCGGGAGGCTGCTTCAAAGTCTACACAAAGATGGACCAGTATTGTTTATTTTAGGCCACCTTATTATCACGCAGTTCTGACATCTGCTGGGTCGCTTTAATGCCTAACGAAATTAGAACAACAGTTTGAGTTCAGTCATGTGTAAACCTCTTTGACAGTGCTATTATCCTCCCCCTCCCACTGAAATTAGCTTATTTTTGCCAGAGGGGCAATAAAAAAGAGGAACTTTCTTTTTTATGATCTTGTGTCTTGCTTTAGTAAGAGGCGATAAACACAAGGGTGGTGGGGGCCTATATTGAGTGCAACACAGGAAAACCGAGTATAGGGTGTAACTCAATGAGGCCAAGAAATTATATAAACATTAATTATATCAACACCAAAACCAAACAGCACAGAAATGGAGGAGCGCCTTAATGCACCGAGGTTGACACGGGTGTACGGAGACAGGGGTCACCCTGTTTCTCAATGTTATCGCGGGCAGGGCTAAATATAAATCTGGCCCAGTTATTGCGGAAGGGACCGCACACATGCAAAGTTAATGTAGACAAATGAGGGGGAAGGTGCGGGGCAGATCATTCGGGAACCCTCTGGCTAGTTTCTGGGACGGGAGAGGCACTCAGAGATGGAAATTAACTTCACTGTGTCTGAGAGAGAGCCTTCACAGCCTTCTGGAACACAACCAATCTTAACACATCTGAATTGAGGCCCAAGGCACACATTCTTCCCCCCTCCCCATTTTCTAGCATTCTGGTGGTGAGAAGAGGGAGATTATTGCTTCAAGGCAGGGGTATGAACGGCACGTATCAGCACCAAAGAGCTGCTCCTATGAATATGAAGGGCCCTTTGGCCAGTGGACATTAAGTGATGGCCTATTGAATCAAATTCCACATTCGCGTGACGAGAGCGTAAGAAAAGTAATGTAGATATCGCTCTAAAAGCTTTTAAAAAGCCGACATGATAAAAAAAAGTAGTCTCGTTTAAAAGAGACTGAGTCAAGTAGTTTGCAAATGTTACTTACATTATCTGATTGGAAGCCTGCGTCACATTTTCTTGTTGAATGCTGTCAAAGCTTTAATGTGATACTTTGTAAGTGTGTACAGTAGCTGTTCAGAGGAGACTTTTGTTGAAAACACAATCTTCCGTAAATTATGTTAGTGAGCAGAGAGGCTCTGCCGGTCACAATCCTGTGTGAATCTGCCATGTTTTCAACGTTAATAGTGTCTGTGACTTCAGATCACATACTATACAAACATTTTTAAGCTCATCCTGGTCACTATTACAAAACCAGTGTGCTATAATGTGAACATACCGGTACATCATTTGCTGAATTTGTCTGAGTATTCTTGGTGATGGTGATGCAGAACACAGCAGCATCATACGAGAATAACCTTGCACAATTTATTCTCAGCATTGTGGAACAATAAGTGCAAAGCTTATATTTTAGTTCCTTTTCAAACATGGCTTGACTGTTGTAAGTTTATAATAAAAGCCAGCTGTTTTATCACAACACACAAGCGTTATTCCTAAGTACTTTTCACCGTCTTTTCAAAGCCGATTAGAGCACGGTGAAGGAGGCCAGCTCATCGTCGCAAAGGCAGGATATTTACATTTCAGTGCCATGTGCAGTGAATTTTAATTTGTGCTGCCACGGTTTAACATGCCAGGCTTCCTAGCAGTTTCACACATGAGTGCTTAATGGCTTTGTTAGCATCCTGAGGGACTTTCCTCATTACCTGATCTGGTCAACTCTGACAGGTGCATCGAGTCTCATCACTGATCTTTGTTCATAGCGCCAACTTCCCCCTCGCACCACCGATCCCAGTGAAATCACAATCAAAGAAAGTCTTTGGGAAACAAAGCTCTACCTCCAAAGACATGCCGCTCACCGGCATATGGGAATAATGCTAATGAGATCGGTGCCCTTGACAAAAAAAAATGTACAGTCCAACGTTAAATGTCTAAATTATTCTTGTATTGCTTTCCTGAATATCTTTGGACCCGGACCAAGAACACCATTAGACCACTTTAAACAAACCCATTAAGTGTGTGTTTCATTACACAGTCGCTGATGAAGGTCTAAGGCAATGCTGTTTGGAAAATGATTCCCATATTTTATTTGTTTTCCCCTTATTAAGTGCGCCCACACATTGTCAACCAATCATCTGTCCTTGAAACTATGTGATGGCGAGACTCCATTATAGCGTATTCATCTCTCAGGATACACTCATTAGATTTATGTCTATTTCACATAAATGCATGCATGCCTCCTTAAAGCACATAACTCAGGCTGGCTTTAGCATATTGTGTCTTTCCACTTTGAAAGTGCCACTCTGGATCCTTAAGTGGTCCCTTATCCTAAACTGACCTGTAACTTTTGCAGCCCCGGCCATTCCAAGAATTCAAGTCACTTCATCAGTTACGACAGTCCTATAATGCATTCGTTTGAGAAACCTTATACCGTACCGAAGTCACCAAGCCATATATACTGGGACAATCTCGATAATTACACACAGTCCAAAGTCATGCTGTCTCTTTCATTGGGACAAAATTCTATTCCATTTTATTGCATTTCCCATGAAACTGTGGCGCTATAACATTCTGTACAACATTCTACTCGTGACTTCAGCAATCACAACAACACAACATTGACCTTTCCTTGCTAGTCATTTGTGAGACTAGGAAAACAAAAGATTTTAAATATTTATGATTGGAAAGTGACTTGAAAGAACACATGAACGCAGAACTTACTGTTAATATATCTCAGAGTGTAAGGGTCTAAGTAAAATTAACTCTCAGTATTTCACAGTGCACATGTCAGAGAGGGTAAGAAGAAAGGAAGAGTGAGGTAGATAGGTATGTATATAGATACAGTATATTAGCAGCTTGTGAATGCCCCCCACGCTCCACCCTATTCCCCTAAGGGGGTGGTCTCCTTCATTGCACATCATAAATTGTCTGCACTGTTCTGTCCGATTCCCGACATGCAGACATAGACTCGCTTGCAAAGCTGCTCGATGTGAATCTCTGACAAGTCACCAAAATGGCTTTATTGGAAAGAGAACACAAAAGCACGCGTGCAACCTTATCCATCACATCTGCGCGGCACGTTCCATGCCTCACCCGAGGGTACGGGAGTACGGGGTTGGAAACAGTGACCCATTTGTTACGGAGAAATGATTTTCTTGTCAGGCCAGGCTACAGAACACCTTATCTGCAGGTTGTGCATGGGATTCATCATACATAAGAGGGTGTTATTGATATGAAAATATCTATGTTAGGGATTTTATTGCTCAGGGGGCACCCCCTCCCTTTGTGTATCACTCAAAATGACTGCAAGTCCAATTTGGTCGATGCAAACCAAAGTCAGACCAGGCAAGCAAAACATAATGGTGACAAACTGCATTTACATTTCATGGATTTTATAGTTCTTGAAAACATAAAGAGTGGCAAACCATTTAATAGACACAATTACATTTATTTTTGAGGGGCGCTAGCCCTTCCTATGCCCAGCTTTGTGTGTCTCTGTGTACCACACACAGTGATGTTTTGATTGGCTGAGCACGGAATGTGATGTATGGTGACGTGTGATAAGAGTGCCACTCACTTCATACAAGTGTGATTTTTGTTTAGTTTCTAGTAATTCTGCAGATTTAAATTATTAACATACAGTACATTGGCTGATACATTATTATGTATTATTATAGGTTAAGCTACCGAGCAGCACATAAAGTAATCAGCCACACCTTTACTACTAGCTGCAACTTTAAAGTGATAAACACATTCCTAATTACGTTTGTACAATCCAACAATATGATTGTGAAAAGGGCCATTCTGCATATGGCACACATATATACATTTGGTACATTATTGATGATGATAAATAACATTATTTCTACATTGTAGCATTGCTACTATTTACAAGTAATACTAAATCTGAGTAGGCTACTTCCCATCATTGCAGACTGATACCTCACAGTAATCACACCTTCTTGTGCAGGTATCAGGCTCTCAGCACATTCATCTGGCTGGCCCTAATGCTTAATTTAAACTTTGTTGTACGGCAGGCAGCGTCGCGTGCCGAAAATAGCAGATCTACAAGCCCACAACGTGCCACGAATGTGACACGTTGAGAGCTTGCATATTGGCTATACTGTATGCGGCACAAGACACAGTCGTACGATTGAGTATAAATCGGGCTTAACACTATTGATGGGCTGCTGAAAAAGAAGAAGTAAATCCCCCTCGCTATAAAGGCATTTTGGCTGCTTAACATTTGTGGGGAATACAACGCAAAGGCATTATGGGAGAAGATTATTTGTTTTGAATGAGAGGCAATTCAATACCTGAGGTCCAATGGGAGAAGCTAGAAAATGTGTTCCTGGTGCAAAACAAGCGGCCGAGTGCAACATTTGAGAAATCATTCGGGGGAGAAGGGAGCGACCAAGGTGCTGAATTGAATAATAACAGAAACGACAAAGCCCGCAAACTCCAAAGCCTGAAAGCTGACAAGTTCATTACCCGCTGGAACCACTTCGCTTGTTGAGAGCTTTTTTCTTATGAGGCTTTTACTATTACAGGTTTCGAATAACTGCACACACTGCAACTTCTGGCTGGCCTCCTCACCGCTGTAGGTCGGTGTCAAATCGAGATCATGTTTTTAATCACTTTTTTTTTACTGTACAGCAGCTGTTGTACTGTACATCAAAACGCCAAAGATTTCTGCGTTCCATTATTTAGCTCAGGTAGAGCCCATGCCAGTTCATGTGAAATAGATTTTGATGAGTGTGCAGGGTTGGTAAAAGAAAAGTATTTTTCACGATTAAGCAGAATTGGTTCAGCTAGTCTCTATTCCACAGTGACAGGCTTATGCTCTGTGTGCCAGGGAATTGTTTAGAAAGGCATGCACAGTTTCACACAAAAAACATTGCATGGATCTACTGTACACACGGTCGCACACACCTACACACCTGCAATATGAGTACTTTAACTTTTAGTGCTTTAAGTGCATTTTGATGCCGGCATTTTGTACTTTTACTGGAGTACATTTTGAATACAGGTTCACGTTTACTTGTAACAGAGTACATCTACATTGCAGTATTTATACTTTTATTTAAGTAAAACACAGGGGGCGGCTGTGGTTCAGGAGGTAGAGCAGGTCGTCCAATGATCCATGGGTCGGCGGTTCGAATCCCGGCTCCTCCTGTCTACATGTCGAAGTGTCCTTGGGCAAGACACTGAACCCCAAATTGCTCCCGATGTGCTCATTGCGCCTTGCAAGGTTTCTGCCGCAATCGGTGTATGAATGTGTGTGTGAATGGGTGCAAAGCGCCTTGGATAAATTAAGGCACTATATAAATGCACCATTTACAAACATTTGAGACACCTGTGGGGAACCAGCATGATGAACTCCCTGCTGGAGGTCCCACTGATGCACTGGTTCTGGTGCCTGGTGTGCTGCTTTGCTGGATCATTAGGGAACTCCCTTCAGTTTGGTGGTGCTCGATCTGCGCCAGTCTACTGTAAAAACGTTACGGGAGGGGAGAAGTGTAATTGTTTTCCTCTGCCTGACCTAAAACATTGCGATAAAGGGCAGCCACCTAGGAGGCCAAACACTCAATCCGTGGATGTGATCTCAAGGGGTGCTTGTGGGATGAAGAGACCAAAGCACGCGTGACGCTTGGTCTAAACAGAGCTGAGGCTGTCACGGTGGCAGAGAGTGCTGTACCACCACCACACAGGGAGCTGTGATACACTCGTTTCCTCAAGGACTTGCATAAGACACTAGCTTAGTCACAGCCACTCCACTGGCAGTCCTTGAAAGAGCACAGATACTGTAAAGCCATGGAGTGGATGGTGACAAGGACCTGCTTCGGCATTCAGACAGAGAAGGTCTGGGCCTTAGCCATGTGTGGAGAGTAAATAATGAGTAATTGACCTTGTCCATACTCGGGCTTTGTACAAATACATACCCCTTTTATATTGTAGCTCAGTGTTCTTGGGGTTATAGAGACCTCGATCCTGAGACTGGGAGATTGGGGTTCAATTCCCTCGCCGGGCCATAACAAAGACTATAAAAATGAGACCCAATGCCTCTCTGCTTGGCACTCAGCAATAGTCATCAAAGAGTGGATTGGGGGTAAGTGTGTCTCTCCAACATACTACCGTCATGTCCAGGGGGTGTACTTGCACATCATGGCTCGGTCGTGTAATACTACATCAAGCTGCCGCAGGCTAAGGAAACAGGAGATAGGTTCCTGAAATATGGACCACATGGCTCAGAAACCGTTGGGTCCCAGGGCTATAGTATGTATTTTATGTTTCTGTGATGTCAGGGAATTGGTCTGAACTCTGAATGGTATTATTGTTCTGCACCAGTGATCCTAAACATAAGGCAGGCCTCACGAGTCACGTTCCCACACTTCCTTCTTTCCCCCTGAAATGTAAACACCAATTTTTGTCTCCACCAGGCCAAAGGCATGGGGAGAGACTATGTTTTGCCCTCCGTCCGTGTGTGTGTCCGTCCGTCCGTCCTCTCCGTTTGTCTGTTAACAGCTAATCTCTGGCACCGTTGGCTTGATTGCAGCCATACTCTGCACACACACTCCCTGAATGCCAGAGTTGAACCTCTGCCCCAAAGTTTTCACATTGGCTTGTTATAGCGCCACCAGGAGGCCGACATACGTAAAACACATTTTCTAATATTTTATCCAAATTTCACGCAAAACGGCACACATGCTCTCCATAGTCATGTGATCAAGACGGGTTGGTTTGATTTCTCATACTCCATCCTGATTGGCTAAGATTGGCTTTCAAAGTTCGCAGGAGTGCTCCGTTTCAAACAAAATGCCACAAATCATGAACGCATCGCCTGATTTCCGTGAAATTTTGCACGCACATTCCAACTAGGCCGAGGAAGAAACTTTCAACTCAGCCTCATGGTGGCGCTATAACTGGCCGATTAGTGTTTTTACCTATAACTGTATCGTAAAACCTTGTATGCACACTCCCTAGAGGCCAAGGAAATCTTCACATCTGCTCTTTATAGCGCCACCTGGAGGCCGACATATGTAAAACACACTTTCTAATAATTATTACTCCTTCACATTTTATCCAAATTAAAGGCAGATCGCTACACATGATCTCCATAATCATGACATGACGCACCTCTCTCTCTCTCTCTCTCTCTCTTTCTCTCTCTCTCTCTGCGTGCACACACACACACACACACCCTCCATTTGGTTTCATGTTGTGTACACTACGAATGAGTTCATTTAACATGTTACTGTGTGGAATGCGTTACTGTCTCGCCACAATATTCTACTCTGAAAAAGTGCAGTTATAACAACGATGATATTTGTTTGAGATTTGGGTTTGTTTTCTTGACATAATCGCTCAAACTACAACCCCAGATTTTGATCGTCAATCCTCTTCTTATGTTTGAATTAATTATCACCAGCATTTGTTAAATTAAAATAGTTATAATTTGCCAAAATATAATTACTTCTTGAACGCTCACATTCGCTTTCAGGTAGTCAGCATTAAAAGTTTGAATGTTCAGAGTATTTATTTTTCTTACCATGGCCACTCTTATAGCTCCCTATAGCTTCTGCCCCGGTTATAAAAACATATTGCGATATTTGAAAGATTTGCATGTAATGGAAACATGGTTAACCTTGAAAAGAACCTGCACTGTTTTATATTAGGTGTATGGAATCAGGACGGAATGACTCATGATTCTATTTCGTGTGACGCACAGTGTTTCAGACACTGTCATAGTCTGTTAACTGACTTAATTAACAGGCTGAGTGACTGCACAATCATAACCCGGCCCACAGCTGTACTGACATTCACTGCTTGTTTATATAACTTGTGCGACTGGGGACAGTCAGATCATGTCACCGCTGATTTGGAATTGTCCCTTTGAATTTGGAGGGCACCTGAACCAATGACTGTAATATATTACTCCAATCACAGGTTCCATCCACACTATCAATCCACAAGATTAATTTGGCTTGAGTGATGAGTTATTTAATTATTCATCATGTAATGTTTGCCTGCAAATTAATTCTTATTCGTTGAGACAAGGGGGATTGAATTATTGCTTACTGGGTCATATGGATATAATTCTTCTTTTTTTTTCTTTTTTTTTCGAGAAACTGGTGAAGGTGAGAAATTCTTTAGTTTAACTTTCCTTTAACCAGTTGTTGCTATTGAGGTAAATAACAAAAACAGGCACTCTAGGAAAACAAATTTTGCTAAACACAACTAAAAGTGGTTCCTTGGCATGTAATAATAGGGAAACCTACTTTGGTGCTTGCATATCCAGGTCAACGTTGCAACGTTTTTGTGAAATGTTGCTTAGATAGAGCCAATATAGTCCCTAAACTATATTTCTTTGTATGGAAGTGGCGCTACAGTATATACAGTAGCACCTCAACCAAACAAAAGAACCATTGAAAAAATGCTTTAGGTTATTTTTTTTGTGTGGATAGTGTATACTGACATAGCTATAGCTACTGTAGATTTCCCAAAAGAAGGCTAAGTTTGAGCATGTTAATAAGAGGCATATGTTCTAGGTGTTTATCAAGTCCCTGGAAGATTTAGGAGAGGTGTGACACAACGAATGTTTAATTAATTATCGTCTGGATCCCTTATGTGTTGTGCAATTAAGTGCAACCAGATTTTATTTTAAATTAATTTAATGTAAAGTACAGCAAATCTCTCTTCTGTTACCCTACAGACCTTACAGTAAGAGATACAAAGCAATTAAGCTGGCTCAGCAAGACTGTATCCAGCCTTCTGGTGACCCACATTTAGCCTAAACACCAGCGATGAACTTAACTGTTTGAAAGCAAACTTTCTCTGCCTTAAGAGAGCACTCGACTGCAGAAGAAAGAAAGATGGTAAAATGTTCACTCAGCATTCAGCCTACACTTGCTTGTTATTGCTTTACAAGTTAAGGAGCTATGCATTCACTAAAATGGAACTTATTGAACATGGGTTTAAATAACTAATCCTTTCTACAAAGACTTCTTGAATCAAATTAATACCACAATCCTGGTATTAAGACAACAGAGTCAGTACAGTACATCAACCAGAGAAATGAATTTATGTGAGAAGTGAGTCAAGCAAACACAGATTTCTTTTTTTTTAATTGAGTTATACAACCCACTGTGTGCAAACGTTTCCCTACTCATACCTGCTGTCTACCTGTCAAATGCATGTCTCGGTCTTCCTGCTACCCCAGGCAGTCCTATTCACAAACGCAAACGCAGGCCCCCTACATAGTACGCCACTGTGACCGAGTCTGGAAGCGTTGTCACTCATTTTCCCCTCAGAGTTGATTTAACCACTTAGCCACTTACACCTGCCACTTGAACCCCAGCATCCATACATACCTGTAGTACAATACATACAAATGCGATACGTTGTGAGCTTGTAGATTGGCTATTTTTTTGAAACAATCAGACATGTCTGAAGTGAGTGAGGCAACAACGCCCCCTGTTGGTACCCTAAACATAGGTACATAGAAGACATAGGGATGGACATAGGGAGGGACGGACATTGCTGTTCCATGGAGTGGTTGCACGGACCACTCAAAAAGTGGACCAAGTCTAGAGCCAACTCAGGTCGATCTAGTTTACTAGGTTTAAGTGATTAAGTGGTTATATTTCATACCCTACCAGAAAACAGCAGGCTCAGAACAGCCCAGCGCTTGTAAGGCAGATTGGTGATTTTAGTCATTTTTGCTATGTTTTATTTTAGATCTATAATGCCTGCCCTCGAATAGGGACGGTATGGTTCACGTGGTTAACCCAACACTGAGGATTTTGCCGTGCATGGCCACGGGAAAATAAAGCAACCGCCAGACCTGTCAGTCAGCGGCAGCGCTTGAAATTGTTAAGGCGTACAGACACATGTCCGGGGGCTTGGAACATTAACGTCCTCAGTGATGCGGCGATGCTAAGGGAGAGCTGAGAGCCAAAGGCGCGGGCCTTAATATCTACACACTGACAGGAATTCACAGCCTCAACGTCACAAGCCGTCAAACCCACCCTATACCCCCACCCTCATTCCTTCCTCTTCTACCCTCCTGTTTCTCGTACCACCACCGCCGGCGAT
>OOFJ01103949.1:0-15407 GCA_900323375.1 Benthosema glaciale
ATATAATATTTTCCTATATGGCAGGTTGCAAACATACATATAGGACCGACGGTGTAGTGCACTTACAGTCGGCTACAAAGCAAAACGAAATAGGCATCAGCATTTCACCAGAATAGAAAAAATAAATTAAAAAGTGAAATGCAACGCACCTCTTTCTTCACATTGCGCAGCAATTTCTGACGTGTCTCGGCCTCTGTCACAGAAGAAAACATGTGAGGATGCAATGACCATAAGGATCTCTAGCCTATTAAACTAACAATTATCCCATGGAAATAAAAATAATAATAATTATAATAATGCCATACCTCCCATTGCGTCCGTCTACAGCAGATCAAAACGAAGACAGTTTGACGATTGTCCTCAATGCAGTAGCACTGTGGCAGGTAAAGACTGGTTGAAGGCGTGAGGATGCGGATTGTAGGCTGTTTTCTAGCGACGAGCTCTTCTCCAAACCTACCCCTCTGGACCAACACCCCCCTTAAAGCAACAGTGATGATCGGTGCCCAAAACCAAATGGGCTACAGATTGCTAACAGATTGCCAGATGAGATCCATCTACAGTCCGTAATAGGATTTATATATTTTTCTTTTTTGTTTGTGTTATTATGGGAGCGTGACATTGTTAACAAAATAACAAATCCTCCATAGATAGGCCTATGTCAAGTTGCCCAAAGATGTTAACAAATAAAATAAAGAATTCATTCATTCATTAAATACTAGCCTAAACACAGCAGGTTGTAGAGCTAAGGGAGCCTACAAACAGTATATCATTATCATCTCAAATCCAAAAGGAGACACGTTTAAATAGTTTGAATTAAAATGTAGGCCTACTGGCTGGATTGGGATTTGCTGTCCCCTACCGGCCTAGTGAATGATCTTGGTGACCCCTGCTAGCAACACCATTAGGCAAAAATAATAATAATAATAATCACACCTGCATGTGAACTGAGCGGTTCAACTATACATTTATAGCTGTAGTTACTGTAGTGTAGGCCTACTGTGTTCTGTAGGCCTACTCTACTTTGATTATATTTGGAAAAAGTCTTTGACAAATGACAGTTACCGTGTGGGAGTCCTCAGGGGATCCCCGGAACATCCAGACCCCCAGGAACACATACCCAGGGCCCAGGGGCCGGCCTGGTTCCGGCAAGCCTTCCCATGTCCGAAACCGCGTGAAACGGTCAAGAAACGACCGCGTGGTGGTCCTTGGGATGTCCAGACCCCCAGGAACACGCCCAGGGGGTCTGCCCTGTTCTGCGAGCCTTCCCACAGCAGGGACACATGCAGGGATACACATACAAACTACGTATAGGGACACATAGCTGCACAATGGAGTGGAGGGAGGCACCGCTCAAAAAGGAGGCCCACATATACATATTCTTGTTGTGGAATCTTGGACATGCAGAGATGCTGCATGATTCAGGGTCCAAGACACAAAATAGGTCTACTAGGGCTTGGCTATACTGAACAATGAACAATGCATTCCAGAAACAGAACATTATTATTGCCTGTTGTTGACTGTTGTATATTGTGATGACCACAACGTGCTTCTATTTATTACAGTATGTAGTTTTTGTAAGATTTGAAATGTGTTAAAAATATTTTTTTTTAAATGTACAGTATCTTATTAAATGTATTGCATTTATAATTATTTTATTTGTATTAATATTATTATTCATATTTTATGTCTATACATGAGTGTACTTGACTGTCAGCTAATATGGTAAAGAATAATTGTGAATTATTATCCCCCCCCTCCAACTAATCAGTCAAGGCAGGAAGGAAGGAAGGAAGGAAGAGGACGAAGGACGAAACGGAGTGGGTGAACTCTTGTCAGTGTTCGAATGAGACCCTTGCTTTGTTACAGTCAGAGAGCGTAAGGGAGGGAGGGGACTTATCTTGGTAGTTTAGTTTGAGACTGCTGCTAAAACGCTAGCTACTTTATATCCTGTGCCAGTGTCGATGTATAGCTGTCTAAATAACGTATCTCGCGAATATCTGTCTTGACCAACCGGAGACTTGTGCTTTTTGCTTTCCATCGGCAGAGAGAGAGGGATGTCGAAGCGGCTGCGAAACCGGGAGGTCTGCGCTGATTGCAGCGCCCTGGGTATGATGTCAAACAAGCTACATGTAGCGTTAGCTACACGGCTAACATAGTAACACACCACTATAGTCCTCTCTCTCAAACTAATATTCAACGGACCAGCAGCGGATAACATAGCTTGCTGACAGGACTAACATGTAAAATGAGCTCGTTTTTGTTGAAATATGCGTACAGATTTGTGTTTACACACAATGTCAACCAGGTCAGTCGGTCAGCTCCAGCTGCTATACATCTGTCAGTCAGTGCACCAGTGTCAATTTGAATCAATGAGTTTAATTATTCTACCATACCTCTAAATTACTTCCACATCGTTTAGGATATGTGATTAATAACACCACATTAAGCAAATAGAACATTGAGTTTAACTAGTAATAGCACATCATTATTTTCATTTGAGTTGATATTTTCTAGAGAGAGAACCACTTGCATACAGTTGTATTCATTCTGGATGTGATATTGGATGTGTGTTGGACAGGACTTGTCACTTGAAGAGATAACATGATGAGTTAATATTTGTTTCTTAATGATGTTGGTATACCATGATGGCACACACATAGTTGTAGTTGATATTATAATAATCAGGGTTGATTTGAGGTGTTCTTCTGCTTCAGAACCACGCTGGGCCTCTGTGAATCGCGGCGTGTTGATCTGTGATGAGTGCTGCAGCATCCATCGAGGTCTGGGGAGACACAGCTCTCAAGTCCGACATCTGACTCATACACCATGGCCTCCCTCCCAATTACAGGTTAGAGAAGACACACAGACGCACAGACAGACAGACAACAGTAGGCTACATTCTAAATCAACTGTGATGTAGTCACTGGTTGGATGAGAATGATATGTAGCTGTTTTAGTCACTGTCATGCATGCATGTATACGAAGTGGTTCTAGAACATTTTCTGTCAAGGAGATCCAAATTGACCGAACCACTGTTTTAGGCCCAAAGCACACCAGTTGCAACTCTTTGCAACTACACTCGCAACTCCTTGCAACTAAACAAACCTCGCCAATGCAACTCCTTGCAACATGTAGTTGCAAGGAGTTGCATGTTGAGTCGACCCAACTGTCTGTTTTAGGGCTTTAGACCGTACCAATTATTTATCATTTATTATTATTATTGTTTGTTTGTTTATCTTTTCTGGGTGTAGATGGTCCAGACATTATATGGTAATGGAGCCAACTCCATATGGGAGCATAGTCTTTTGGATCCGTCTTCTATGATGAGTGGGAAACGCAAGGCCAACCCACAGGATAGGGTGCAGTGAGTGTGTTTTTATATAAATACAAATTTGCATTGTGTGTGTACATATGAACCTGTTCAATGTCCATGGCATTCATTTGTAACATTGTTTGTTTCCAGTCCCATCAAGACTGAATTCATCAAGGCCAAATATCAGATGTTGGCGTTTGTTCATCGTATGCCATGCCGTGAAGATGATAATGTCACTACAAAGGACCTCAGCAAAGTAAGAGATAACTTTCAAACCCATATGTTTTTCACTTAAAAACATTTCATTGGGTCAAAACGAAAATCATGTAGCTCTACAACAAAGGTACGGCGGCTATGGCCACAAGAACTGGTAAAAGAAAAAATAAATTATATATAATAGGAATCATATTTGGTATTCGGTTTCGGCCAAGAATGTTTCATTCGGTGCATCCCTACCTTTTAGCATAACCTTTGACTGTACTACCTGTATTGTTAGCAATCTTGTTAATAAATCATTCAACCAATCACATTTGGTCCTTGTTCCACGCACTGAGCAGGCTGTAAATAAGGGGCACGTTGTGAGCTTGTAGATTGCCTATTTTATAGTATAAGAGCATGGAGGACCAATTTTAGGGTTTAAGTGGCTAAAAATCAAGTAGAGTGAAACTTTTGCTCATTCTGACAGCAACTCCATTCGAGTGTTCGGACTGGAAACCTGGAGACTTGTCTAAGACTCTTATCCTTGGGAGCACAGGCCAACTTCTTCCATCCTGTAAGTTGGATATACAAAAAAATGCCATAATTTATTTGGCTCAGATTTACGTAATCCTATATATAATTATCTTGTATTTCTTCCGGGTTTCTTCCACCAGGAGAAAGGAAACACACCATTGCACATAGCGGCAAAAGCCGGACAAATGCTCCAAACTGAACTTTTGGCCGTGTATGGAGCTGACCCTGGCGCACTGGACAGTAATGGGAAAACCCCCATCGATTATGCAAGGTAGGGTGTGTGTGTGTGTGTGTGTGTGTCATTTCTAAATGCATATTTAGCTATGTTTGTTTTGCTGCAAACTGCATCACGACCGTTTATTCACATTTTTACAGACAAGCTGGCCATCATGAGCTTGCAGACAGGCTAGTGGAGATCCAGTATGAGCTCACTGACCGGCTAACATTTTACCTTTGTGGGAGAAGGCCAGGTAAGCAGAGCTATTATATCTACTGTATATTTATATATAGATATTCTTTTTGACACAGTGATTTGCAACCAGTCCTCTCTCATTGGCTGTTTGTTTTCTAGATCATAGAAATGGACAACATTTTATTATTCCACAAATGGCAGACAGGTAAGTGTGTGTGTGTGTGTGTGCGCCTTACTTTATGCTGTGGGAATACCTCTGCAACTTGTGGTTGCTCTGTATCTACACATTCACATGGTAGTATAGATTTCGTACAATCTGCAATGTAATTACAAATGAATATTTTCCCTATGCTGCATTGTCCTGATGGATAAGAAATAAGTAAGTTTTGTTTTGGGTCATTATCATACTAGTTGGTACTGTATGTTGAAATGGGTTGTCTGCCAGACGTATAAGATACTTGTATGTTGAAATGGGTTGTCTGCCAGACATGTAAGATAATTCTGTTCCGTAGCAGCCTGGATTTATCTGAATTTGCAAAAGCTGCAAAGAAGAAACTCCAGTCGGTAAGAAAGATTTGTACTTCATCTAAAATATGGGTCTGTTGATGTCTTAGTTCAGAATTACATCAGTCTCTTTTTTTCCCTTGTATTTTCTTCTAGCTAAGTAACCATCAGTTTGAAGAACTGGCCATGGATGTTTATGATGAAGTTGACAGAAGAGAAACAGATGCAGGTGAACTAATATGTATATAACTTGTATATGTCTATGATTTATTGTAGGCTATTAAAATGTATAAATCGTGTAGACAAAACCTAATACATGAATGCAAATATTGAATCCTGCCATGTCTCATTTGCTGCCGTTTCAGTGTGGTTAGCTACTCAGAACCACAGCACCCTGGTAACGGACACGACAGTGGTGCCTTTTCTGCCTGTCAACCCAGAGTACTCTTCTACCAGGAATCAGGCAAGTTTCATTGTTTTTGTTTTATAAATGCTCCTTCCGACATAAAAAAGCTTTTCGAATGTTTTTGCCAAACTAGTTCAGAACAGTCAGGACATCTGGGTGTCTGAAAAAACATGTATTGCGCTTTAGTTGGAAAATGATGTAATTTTAAGTAAACTTGGGGATGCTACAATGAGTAGCATCCCCACCATACAGTAGTAGTTACCACCATTTAGCTTAAGGTAATTTTCCATCTAAATATTTAAACATTGCTGCCATATTTACCCTGTCCTTCCTGTGTATATATATACATGTGTATTTCTCAGGGCCGTCAAAAACTGGCAAGATTCAATGCTCATGAATTTGCCACACTTGTCATTGATATTCTAACTGATGCCAAACGTCGGCAGTGGGGTAATTCTTGTGAAAATCCCAAAGGTACGATATACGTTTTATTCAAATTCAAACAGTTTTGGTTCTCATTTTAAGTTCAATTTTACAAACAAAAGATATGATATTATCCAAAAGTGCATAATTTAAACTTTCATTATTTAAATTTAGCTTTGCTATTTGAATTAGAGTTAGCCAACCATTCGTAGCCAGCAGAGTTTGTGTGATTCTCTGATTTGTCGTCTTGTCTACAGAGGATGTCGAACTCATCCTGAAGGGAATCGGCAGTTGCCATGGCAGTGAGGACCAGGACAACGAGGACCAGCCAGATTATGACAGTGTGGCATCGGATGAAGATCTAGAGAGGGAGGCCACTTCTGGGGACAATTGCAACGATGGGAGGGCCAAGGCAAGTGGCGGTTGTTATGATGCAACTCTTATGATCTTATTATAATAGAAAACGTTCCAAACATGTATATTATTTTCCTGTTGCAGAGCTCGGAGTCCTCTGACCTCTCTGATGGGCCAATCACAGTGCAGGAATTTATGGAAGTGAAGACTGCCCTCACTGCCTCGGAAGCCAAAATACAACAGCTTCTTAAAGTCAACTGTCACCTGAGTGAAGAGCTGCGAATGATGCAGAGCAAGGTTGGCTTCTATTCACCTGTGTTTTTGGAATGACTCATTCATGTCAAGTCACAAGTGTAACCTACTAAGGAATTGCAAGGCAGAAAGTCTGTACCCCTTCCCTCACTTGAACCAGACATGTGATGTCTTTGCACACATCTCTGTGCATATCTCAAAGTGCAGTGTAATGTACGGATGGGTACCGAGAACTGGTACCAATTTGGTGACAGTGATTGGTTAGAACCAGTGAGCTCCTCGCATTTAATGACACTCAGGTCTTTCCATCAAACTTATCTAAGTACAGTATATCTTTGAAGACCCATTCTATTTCTATTTCTATATTCTGTCTAAGGAGTTTCTCTAGAACAGTATGCAGCCACTAGAAAAAAGTCTACTTTCATCGGGGGGGAAACAATGGGAACAGAAAGCAGGGAACAGGATTTGATAGGTGAAGAAATTGTTTTGTCACGTTTTTTTTGGTTGTTCCCTGATCCGGAAGCCGTAGATTAATTCACAGGTTGCGGAATAGCACCCTCTGTCGTAAACACTGAAAACACCTATGTTCGTAGCTTCAACTTCAAGACAAGTTAATTTATAATAAATGTCATACGGTATTCAGAAACATATAAAAAAAGAGAGGAACATACATACATAAATAAATAAATAAATGTATGATGGATGGATCATAGATATATTTTTCCTTTTTGAGGGTTATCATAATATAACGTAACGTGCAGAAACACCGGAGTAAAGAACCAGTCATTGCTCACAGAGACTCTTTTGTTTGGTGTCTCACCCAGGTGGGCATGGTTATACAGTAGGCCTAAACCTAGAACGATTCTTCCCCAAACGTAACCATACACAAATACTATGACTAACCCCCTAACCTCACAGAAAGTATGCCTAAACCTAACCTCAAAACCACACCCATCTGGGTGAAACACCTGGGAACGGGAGAGTCCAACTGCTCACAGGGCTTCTCGCTCCCATGTTTTTTGTAAATAAGGGAAACCTGTTCTACAACCTATTCCGCAGAGATTGTGCTTGAGTGGCTGTTGATTTTCATCAGTGTATTGTTGACATTTTGTCTTGGAAAGGAATGAGCCTTAAATTCTCATTTAGAACAATGGGGAGAGACTTGTGCTTCAATAACGGACCACTGCTTACTGCTATAATTAGAAAGGGAAGTGCAGCTGCAGTGATAGAGCAGATAGCTCTGCAAGAGTCTAGGCCAGGAGGTTTCAAAGCCTTAGACAGTGACTTCCCCGCCCTTTCCTATAATGACATTAGTATTAGGCTACTATCTTTGCTGTCTAATATGTAAAGAGTTAAATGTGTTCACTTGTTGTGTATTTAATCTGGCTACGTGCCAAAAAGTAATATAACTACTAAAATGCAGGAAGCTACAGTTCAGAATTTTAATGTCAATATTATTATAAAAGATATACAGAGAGAAAATAAAGACATGACAGACAGGTCTGCCAAGGCCTCGACCTCATTGTGTAAACTGATAGCCCTAATTAAAATAAGTTTGCTATGCTACTAGAAGTACCACTGCAACCTTAAATTTACACAAAGGCAAAGATACCGTTGCAGATTAATGCATGAGTGGAAGTAGGAGAGCTGTAATTTATAGAGAACAAAAGAATAGAGAACTGCTCCTCCTTTTCATTGTTAGATTTAGCCAAACGTATATTTTACTTCACTACAGTAACTTCAGATTGATCATCCCCCCCTGTGCTCTTGGGCCTCACAATTTCAAAACCCCTGGCCGGTGTCTCGCCAAAGCTTTTGTAAGGAGATCATCCCCCAGTGAGAGTTGATGATGGGAATTTGTCTTGTCTTCGTTCCCTTCAGCTAAACTCCCTGCAGACTGAAAACTCAACACTGCGATGGCAAGCCCCCGGTGGTCTACCGCACTCACAGGAGCCCTCTATTCGACCCCCAATCCGTGGAGGGCGCCCCATGTCCATGTATGAGACAGGTTCTGGTATGAGGCAGTATCCCCACAGAGGTGAAACACGTCGCCACGAGGATGGACTCATTTTACAACCCCTCCCAAGCAACGTAAGTATACAGTTCCCCATGGCTTTTCTGTCCTCACAATCGGAAACCAACGGTACCTCCATAGGTTTTTTTCTTTCTTTTTTTTTTGTTCTTTTTTTTTTCTTCATTCATTCATTCATTAAATCATTCCCCCAGTAGAGTATGTTGTAACTTGGTTTGACCCTTTTCTAGATTGGGAGGGGTCCTTTGGGTACGGCATCCTCCTCCCTCCCTACCTTCCCCTCTTCCCTGTCCTGGTCGTGGGATGAGAGATCTCGAAGGGTTAAGTACCGAAACTCAGCTCAGAGGCAGCCCAAAGGGGATGGGAAATAACTGCCCCTTTGCTTGTCCCATATATTCTCTCCACTCTTTTACCTGTCTTATAACTGTGCCTTCACTGCCTCTCAGCATAGCCTGCATGCCTGCATGCACTACTGTGCATCTGCTGCAGCTCACTGATCTGAACTCCTCCTTGCTCTCCAGCAACAGTTAACCCAAACCTTATCTTTAGGCTCACGTAAAACATATCAGAACCGCTTTGTGTATAGTTCCCAAACCTGTCCAAAAAGAAAGAAACAAGGAAATCTGATATCCAACGACGAGAAAATAAGGTAATAATGGTATGAGATGATGATGATCGGTCATGGCCTTGGGGCACAATTTGACATTGGCATTCTTTCAGATCTACTGTACTAACGGCATCCGCTGCTGTGCATACTGCATTACGCAACAAGGATCCAGCCACTGGTTTCACATTTCTTCCCCGACTACTTAGAAACCAAATGACATCTGATAATATCATAGCTATTTATTTATTTTTCCTTTTTTTTTTTTTTGTCAGAAATGCATGATTCTGATTCAATTTGCATCATAATTAACTATCATTAAGTATTGCTGCTCATACTTAAAATTATTTGTAAACCTCGTCAATATGTAATTGAAGATAATCAGCTGTTCTCATTTCTAATTGAAGGAATATCTATTTTACTTTGCGCCCCCCTCCCCCCCCACCATCCACCATTATAGGGCTGCAGTCTAGGAGGACAGAGTAGCATGTTGGAGAATGATTATGACAATACGCCCAATCACACAGAACTGGACGACACTGGGTAAGAATTTCTCAAGTATAAATAACTCGTGTTCCCATGCATGTGACAAGGCATTATGAACATGACTAAGGGCCTTATTTAGAAGATCTCTGGTGCGTGGCACATTGGGGGCATGTCAAACTCCTGTTTAGCTAGTTGGATGGTGCATAATCAGAGTACAAAGTAAGGTGCAAGGCACAAAAAGGGGGTCTCTGAATTAATCATGGGTGTGTTTCGGGCATAACAAATTCAATCAATCTGTGTCATCTCCCGCTGCCTTTACTTCACCATTTGTCAGCCTTCTGATTGGTCCCTGACTGACTAAGCAGCAGACTCTGTCTGCCTTGTTCCGCACTGGTTCTGCCTTATTTAAGTTGAATTTGCTGAAACGTCCTTTTTGGAACAAACAAAAAAACAAATGTGATATGCCCAGTCACCATGCTGCACCTGTGATGTTCCTTTTTACTGACACCAAGTTTAAAATAAGAATTGAATTCACAGAATATCAATACCTTATTTCAATGGTAGTGGATGGAGAGAAAGGATTTTTGTCCAACCACGAAATGGCAACCAATGGGTGCGAAGAGGGTATTTATATCAGTATGAAACGGCTACGCTGAAAACCAAACTTTAGTCCTGTCCCGGATGCTAGTCAACAACACCTTCGTCACCCCCAGCACAAGGATGAGTGCATGCACACGCCATATTAGGGACCCATTCAAAGTAGAATCATCTCTGGCTGTTATCTCTGAAAAATGCGGTGCTGTCGTCGGTTTTGACCATCCATCCGAGTTTCGGATGTGATGTGTGATTTTCCATCGCATCGCGATCGACATATTACAGTTTCTGGTGAAAGATAAACAGTGTACGCTACTGGTAACATAAGCTGATGCTTCTCTCGCTCTGCAAGGCTGGGAGACCCGGATGTAAATGGGTAGAAATACAGTATTTTCTGTGGTGGAGGCTACCTCCAATGACCACTAGGTGGCAGTCAAAGTGTGGCAGGGCAGGTGAGCCAGTTGCACCACAGGTGCACCACACAGCACATTGGTTTGCTATTTAAATAATAGCAAATCAGCATGTTGTAGAAGCGATTTTTCTGCTGAGGAAATGAGTCTGCTTGTGCAGTGTGCACGTCCGAAGCGGCGGATCTGACTATACTGAATTTGTAAGAATAGCATATTTGGGTGGATCTAGAGGAAATGGGGTCACCAAAAGCAGTAGGGTTTATTAATTGTATGGAGAGCATGAAGTTGCAAATTCCATGAAGGCCAGTCTTCTTTTAGGCCAGGGTGGGACAATCTCTGCTCTCTGTAAAGTATCTTGAGACAACTTGTGATTTAATTGAATAAATTGGAGTTGAACAGAAGAGAGAATGAGTGTCTATTCTGGACTCATGCATCAGGCCCAAAATATAACGGGTTAATAATAAGCATAACCTGTCAATACATTTGAAGAAAAAACTAAATTGTATAGAAAGAACACCTGTCCTCATTCAAATCAAAATGTCCAAAATCAATGTTTTCAATTTCCCAATAAGTCACTGTACATTGCAATGCTTTATAGTTCACCTTTTCATGCAACATGACTGGTATTCATTATTCATCATAATGAAATATTCACCTAAACAGCTCATTATACATTTTTGCTTTCATCTTGTGTCATACAGTCCGAGCTCGGCCTCCGAGGCGTTGGAGCCAGAGGAACAGGCAGAGGCGGATGCCACCCTGCCAGGTACCGAGGACGTCATCTGTAAGACGGAACAGATCACCAAGAACATACAGGAGCTTCTGAGAGCTGCCCAGGAGAACAAACATGACAGGTATCCTAGAACAGTGATTCTCAACCTTTTTAATTTAACCCTTTCTAGACGTGGACCTTTTTGGTGTTTCAAGCATCACGTTATGCTTTAGCTATTGAAAAATAGCAGATCTATAAGCTCGTAGGGCGCCACCGAGTGGCGCGCTACGAGCTTGTAGGTCTGCTATTTTTGAGAAATCGTGAAAATGCGGCGCAAATCTTTGAATATATTGTTTCAGAGCAAACGTTTATAAAACTCATGTTTGGTTCTGGGGAGGTTCCTGGAACAATACTACAAAAAGGGTCGGGGGCCAATTACAGATAACTTTTGGGGTCCTTGAGATTCATTATTTGAGAACTACTAACATAGAAATAAGGGTTTTTCAGAAAACATTCAGTATTTAGAAAACATTTTTTGCATCGTTTTCAGGCTGAAATGGGTTAAAGGACCCCCAGTTTGATATGCCACGGACCCATATGTGTAGGACCCCCGGAGGCCACGGACCCTACATTGATAACCAGTGTCCTATAAAACCTGAATCTATTTAAGTGGCGTCTTAAGCCAGCCTATTTCCCAGATTTCCTGCTTTCCCCTTTAACCATTAGGAAATGAATTCAGCCTTTGTTTCCACTTTGCTTCTATACCCCCCACCCTCATGCTCTTACCTCCCTCATCTTAATGATTTCCTAGACGTTGGGTTCGTTCTGGTCAGGGCTGTTTTTCTGGCCTCACCCCTGTGCTGTGAGAAGGCTGGACAGCATTGTTCTCCAGCCTCGGTGCCCAGCTCTGACAGAGCTGCTGACCGTCAGAGCTGTCTTTGTGTTCTACTGCCCCGCACTGATAGAAGGCCAAATGGTTTTCCTCCCTCCTACCAAGCTCATACTAGCTACCCGGTACTCTGACCCTCTTTCCCAGACTGTGTTTGTGTGTTTTGGGGGTGGGATTGTATTAAATGCAGCTGGCAGGAAACAGAACATGTGATGATAAAAAAAAATTATGGGGGTGTCATAAACGAACAAATACCATTCAGCGCCACTGCGGTCTTGGACAGATTGAAGTCATTTATTTATTGTTTTTTTTTTCTGTGCTGCTGAACAATTTCCTATAGTGTTTTTATTGTCTAGTGTTGGTTAGGGTCTCTAGTATTGCCTAACTTCTAAATGAGAAACATTCCTGGGCAGCTCTGCCTTGTCTTATTTCTATAAAACGTTAAAGGAATTGACATTGGACATTTTTTTGCTCCATTTCCACCCTGTATTCTGAGACGGAATACAGGGTCATTTTTGTGCTATCTTCATAAAAGTCACCATCCTTTTGGCCAAGTGTAGTCTAACAACCTTTGGATTCAAATGGGTTTTTAGCATAAAGCCTTCAGACCTTTCCCCCTTTGCTACTAATCCAGTGTGGTATTTGTTCTGCTTTTGGACTTATGTGCTGAATCTCACTCCATGCTGGTTATCTCATAGGCTCTTTGTAGCTTACTGTTACTTCTGCTTTACTTTACTATTTTTATCTGTCATTGTGAAAATAGCTGTTGGTCAACAAGGTGTGAGCTTGTTGATTATGATCTATAAAAAAAATGTTAAAGGACCACTTCACCACTTTTTCAATCTTCATATAATTGGTCCTCAGTAATGTTCATGATATAACAGCACCATTTTTTTCTACTCGGTCTGTGTCTCATGGGAGGGCTGTGGGCAGGGAGAGTTGTGCTACTAAGCCTGTATGTTGATGTTCATACTGTTGGATATGTTGGATGTTTATCATTATTTCCTAAGATAATATGTCACCACTGAGTTATAATCGAAAACAAGAGCAATGCTAAACCTCATCTGTAAAATATACGCTACTTTACTATATAACTATTGCTGCGTACCACGATCGTCCGCGATCTTAACGTTACAAGCTGTGATTGGTCTTTTGTTCCCTTTAGGGACAGGGATTCGAACTCGGGTCTCCCGTGTGAAAGTACATCATCTTAACCACTACAACATCCGGGGGAGATACTACTACTAACCCTAGCCCAAACCTAACCCTAAAACATCAGCGTCAAACATTAGCAGCACCACTGCTAAATGTTTTGACATGCTTGCGGTTTTAGGGTTAGGTTTGGGCTAGGGTTAGTAGTAGTATGTCAAACATTACTATTACTAACCCTCCCCCAACCCCAAACCTAACCCTAACCGCAAGCACGTTAATCTGAGTTCCCAGAAGTTCTGTTTCTCGCCACTAGGGGGGGCACGGTGCAACGCAGATCTCAGCACACCCCCTTCTTGGTTCGCGACACTCCCTGATCTCAGCACGCCCCCTTGGTTCGCGACACTCCCTGCCTCCATGCTACTCCCTATTACCCATACTTGACTTATTTGGGATATCATAGGCTGATCTTATTTGTGTACCTCACCCAAAGTATTCACACTGATAAATATCAGTATCTCCTTTTCTTTAAATCTTTATTTATTGGTTAAATATATAATTCAGTCATGTGAAATATGGTAAATGGATAATGGTGCATTTATATAGCGCCTTTACATAGATTGTGCATTACATTCACCATTCATACAAACGATGACAGGAAACCATTCAAGGCACCAACCTGCACATCGGGAGCAATTAGGCGTGCAGTGTCTTGCTCAAGGACACCTCGACACTAACTCTGGGGGAGCCCTGGTTCGAACTGGCAACCTTACGGTTACCATCCGACCATTCTACCCCCTATCCACCACCGCCCGCAATATGGTTTTCATTCATTCAAAACTGAAGTGAAGTGACAGGTTTTATACCAAAACCTTTCTGTTTGGTCATTCTTAAGAACTTCAGGGCTGCTTTTGGTGACAATAAAATGGCTGTCTGTTTTGGGTTATGGAGGACTTTGTTTGAAATGATCAGATCTGATGCACTGTTTAAAGTGACATTTTCTAGCTTGCTCACAATGCAAGATTGTCTATCAGCTATTTTTGGCAGGCGACACCTTTGACAAACAAAGTCTAAACAAAGCTTTGCAATTCCTCTCTGCAGCTTTCTGCCATGCTCAGAACGGATTCATGTGGCTGTGAAGGAGATGGCCATCCTGTTTCCTAAGGTAAGCGGACTCCCACCAACAGCAGGGAACCCCTACCCTGTGTGCTCAAGGGATTCAGCATTTGTTTTGTAAACGGCCAAAGGGGTATCCAATATAACTTGTGTGAATGGTAAAAGCCTCATTAGAGACTGGATTCCCCAGTTTTGTGTTTACACAGTACACACAAGCGCGCACACACATGCTATACAGTGTGTTTCTATATTCATTATGGTGACAAAGGGTAACAATATGGCATTTATTGTGTCAAATAAGTTGTAAATGGTGCATTTATCTAGCACCTTTCTCCAGAGTGCTTTAAAATTAGCACCTTTTTCCAGAGTGCTTTAAAATGTCCTTCGCATTCATCCTTACATTCACACACTGACGGTGGAGGAAACGATGCAAGGTACCACCAGCCAGCTGATGAATTTGAGAACCACTGTTATAGAGGTACAGGTATAGAGGTAAGTAAACGATACTTCAGTGGGCCATACCCTTATTATGTCTACTTTCCTTTGCTTACAGAGGCCATCCTCAGACATGGTGCGAGGGTCTCTTTGCCTGCTCACTTCAAGTGCCAGCCGGCTCCATGTGGAGTGTCAGAAGGCCACACCTCACTGCCCCTGTCCCTCTGACATGCAGCTGGTCACGCAGCAGGTCATCCAGTGTGCCTATGACATTGCCAAAGCCGCCAAGCAACTTGTCACAGTAACAACCAAAGAAAACAACAACTGAATCAATTCCAAAGACATAACATTATTTCAGATACTCAATATTCAATGTGTCATTTGTGTTGCTACTTTTCAACGTGTGTGTGTGTGTGTGTGTGTGTGTGTGTGTGTGCGCGTGTGTGCGTTCGTGCGTGCGTTTACAGTAAAAGCCAGGTTACAGATCCTTCCCACCAAACTCAAACTTTCTGGTTTCCCTCCACCCATGCACCTCATTGCTTGCATGACACCACAGGGCTTGTTACAGAAACTATGTCACACAT
>OOFJ01103952.1:0-13189 GCA_900323375.1 Benthosema glaciale
TTTGCGCCACTCTCGTTTAAAACAATGTATTTCCAACTCCAGTTTGTAGTGAACGAGGACTATTTCTGTTCAAGTGAGTGACTGACTGCTGGGTGTGTAGATCCGCCCCTCTGACCCCTGGGCGGCTGGGCTGGGTTCAGGTGTGCCGGCCCGTGTCTGAAACCTTTGAGGAATGACCGAGTTGCAGTGGCGCATGTGCGCAGACGGACACGGAGACGGACGGACAAACATTGCTGCTTAATGGAGTGGCTAGGCACCGCTCAAAAACCCCACACCATTTCACTGCCAAAACATCAAGGAGCCACGCTACAGATTTACATCTCTTAAAGTATGTTGTAAAGGGCCTATATCGTTCTGTTGTCTGCGGGTCGCATTCCCCATGACTGGCCAGTGGGATGCTCCATTATTATACTTTTTTACTACCTGGTGTCTCTATTTTGGGCATGTAATCATCAAAGCATTTTCAAAGATAGCCTATCTACAATGTCACATTGTGAGCATTTGGTGTGAGGTTGTGGATGGGCTATGTATACAAGTTAAATGTTCAGGTTAAACATGAACATCCTATTTTTTTGTATTTTTAAATTGATTCAAAAATAATTCTACAAAATCAATCAAAACATCAATAACTGGTGAATCAAAAGCAGGCCCAAACGTCTGGCAGTCAGTCAGCGCCCTCTGCTGTTGTTTCCTTGGTAGCACAGCTTGAATCTGTTCTGAGAGATTATAGATGGGCAACTGGCGGCCACATGCAGCCCCCACCTGCCATCACCTAATGCGACCCACTGATATATTATTGATTTCAGCTGTTAGAATTCCATTCTAACTTTCAGTCTATATTAGTAGCTTAATGACTAGTATTAACATTGTATTGTCTTTCTTATGTCCAATGTATTTGCATCTAAGTTCATAAAGTTAACATAAGTAACTAAATGCATTTCAAATTAAATATATATTTTTTTCTTTTCAGGATTCCAATTACAAAACAATAATTCTGCATTTCAATTAGAATTTAGCAAAAATAGCAGATCTACAAGCTCAAAACGCGTCGCACAATGACACGTTTTGAACTTGCAAATCTGCTATTTTTTATATGACAATAAATGCAATGTGGCCATCTGGGGACAGTGTGTAACTCTATTGGCCCTCTCCATCTTCAATGTTGCGCACGCCCGAGTCTAGTTATTTGTCAACTCAAGAGCACAGAGAGAGAAATGCACACAGACACAAAACACTCACTGTAATACATGGTGCCCAGTTGAAGCTGCCCATCGACCCAACCCTGTTCTGCTGCCTTCTGGAAGTACTTGAGGGCAAGCTCATAATTCTGAGGACAGACACAGACACACACACTTAACATAATATACTGACTTCAAATTAAGAAATGTAATTTGTTCATGTTTTTTCTTGCCATGACCATGGCGGTGATGCATATTTACACTTTTCCAAAATCCGGGTTCCAATTCCACTTGCTCTGAATTAATCAAATCATTATAATTGTTGATAATCTGCAGTGCAGACACTACGTAGGCAATGTCTGTGGTTAAAATAGCCGTGGCCTGGGTGAGGAGGACAGGTCACGTCAGTGCACACAACAGGTGTTTAGTGGCTCTCATACCACAGGGACACCCCTCCCGTATAGCCGTGGTTCCCAAACCTTTTAGCTCGTTGTGACCCAGAAGAGAGATTAGACGTTTGCTTGGAATCCAAACTAGTGAAAATAGCAGATCTACAATCTCACAACACAGTGCCGGCTATTTTCACTACTTCTTAAACACTTGTTTTCTAATTTTTGGAATTTCTCAGATTTGTCTTTCATTTCTTAATGAAATTACTGGGGGAAAGAAATCATTGAAATTTGTTTTTAATTCATGAAAAATAATTGGGATTGTTTTTTTGTATTGAAATAATTAAAAACCAAATTTAACTATAAAACTAAGAGGACCTAATAATGTGTCTGCGACCCACTGTTTGGGAAACAGTGCCATATAGGGTTAGTGTTAGTGTTGTGTGTGTTCAGTGACTCTTACCACAGGGACACCCCTCCCGTATAGGTAGGCCATGCCCAGCCCGCTCTGTCCCACTGGGTTCCCCTGAGGGCAGACAAAACACACCATGACTCACAGCTCAATGCTAGTAGGACAGCTTGACCTTTGAACAAAAAATAACCAAACACCTGTCAATGATACAAATGTCATCTCTTTTTTTTCTTCTTCAAACTATTTTCTATATCCATTTACTCGAAATATTCTACTGTTGATATTACATTTTCTTGCCCCTATGTGGTATTTACCATTTCAAAATTGGACATTTCTCTGTACCATTTCACTGACCCAAATTGATCTCCTTGCGCATCTTGGGGAGTATTTGTGGCCGTATTAATGAATGGATTTGTGACATGTGTTTGGCTTTTTACACATGTTGGTTGTGGTCAGTATGACACCAGGGTTAACATGGTTTTGGACATTTCTGTGATTGTTGCTGGCATTCGCTTTGCTTCTAGCGTGTGTCATAATGGTGATCAAACAGGGCTGAGCTCTCACCAGGTCAGAGGCCTTCTTGAAGTACTGCAAGGCAGTCTCGTTGTTCTGAGGGACAAACTCACTGCCTTCGGAATACATCTGAGGGGAAGAAAAGAGAGGCAAGGAAGCCAAGAGGACCTGTAGTTTAGGTACAAAACGTTTATGAAAAACTGAAAATCACAAAAACCCTTTTCAAAAACATCTCACCCACCTTGCCTAGGAAAGCCATTGCGTGTGTATTCCCTGCATTTGCCGCCTGGTTAAAGTAATCATACGCTCTCTGTTTTTGAAAGAACAGTGAAACAGAAAATAACAGGAGCGTTACAACGGATTGCAAGGCGTGCCGCGAATCTGAGTCTGAACAGCATGAATTAATGACATAACTATTTGACGTGTGTGGAGGATGACTCCACACAAAAGGGAAATTTATTTAGTCTGGAGATAACTCCAGATAACACAACAGGTTTGGACAGAAATGGACGTGTGCTTGCGAGAGGTTACCTGGTGATTCTGTTCCACCCCGCGTCCTCCATGAAGGTGTAGCTGGCCTAGTCCCACCTGTTGAGGCAACCAATGTTGATGAGGTGGTCAATGTCACAATATCCCATCCATGCTCCTTGTCGTTGTAATATAATGACCATGGACAGTGAGCAACTACAAAATGCTTTGCATTTCTTTATTAGATCCCCACTAGATAATGTACCGTTACAGCAGCTATGCTTCCTAGTCCTGGGCTCATAAAATCTAACACAGTTGTTCCAGGCCAGGCTATGCTACACTAGACTCAAACCCACACTGTGTCTATATTATTAACACCCTGGATGTGATTTAATACAAGGCCTTTGAAGCATGAAATGAAATTAATTGTGTATGAATTGTATTACAACTACTATCACTATTTATTAATGTTGTTAATGTTGTGTGATATCACCTAGTGTGAATCTATTAAAAACAAATTAAGTGGTTGTACCAAAAGGACAATATGTGAGTAGAATGCTACCTTACTTTTGATGCTTGAATATCTTTTGAGCATGTAAACCAGCTGCTTTTGCCATTTTAGAATGTGAATGCTGAAAAGTAACGGTTTTGTCCCTTCCCTACCTGAGCCTGAACGTCTCCCTTCTCGGCCAGGAACTGGTAGTACTGGATGAGGTCTTCCTCCAGCATGCCGCTGGTGGAACCGGGGTTCTCCACTTCATCTAGGAGCCTGATCCTCTGCACCGCACTGCCCCCTGTCAGCGACACATCACTGGCAACTGACACGGGGAGTGGGAGGGAAACAATACAGAAACAAAATGGTTTACAAGCACGGCCCGAGCCATGAGAAGGATTTATTTGTATGAATAAGATAAGAAGAAAAGAATAGCAAGCACTCAAAAGCCCTTCTGGTACTTTTAATTCATTAAAGCACAGGCAGCATGCTTCGGCATATTTCGGCGTCCAGCCTTCCTCAGCGTGTAATCTTATCCGTGTATGATACAGAACACGCGGAGGAAAGCAGAAACACGTCCGTGTATGCTGCCTGACAGTACTAGACGTACTTCAGAGTACTGGCTATTATTTTCTTATTTCGAGTCTTCGTGAGGCTAGCACTGGACAAATTGAATTTATACAGACCGAGTGTGCTCATTTTTGTGTTCCTACTTTTATCTGTGAGTGACAATCTGTCCGTTCTCAAAAGTAGACCAATCACAGCTCATGATGCTACGTGCATGCATGTCATGAAACAGAACCACCTCCAATAAGAAACAAAACGCAGCATAAAAGTGTAACTCGTGAAGAGTGTGATAGTTGGATCGTAGTTGATAATCTATGCTTGAAAGAAATGGGATTTTTCATTACTGTACACCAACATTCACCCTTTGAAAAACGTTTGTTCTTATAGGTGAAGTATTCATAAAGATCCCCATTTTCATTCGGCCATAACAAGGTGTAAATAAACCCGTCCTCACACCGCATTCCTATAAGCAGCCAGGCTGTGTAACGTGGCTTCATTCACAGACTGCACATATAGAACATTACTATCAATTACTAAAGATTGGACGATTAAACAATGATGCTTGTTCATAAATCATGTAGTGAGTCCACTGATATCAATGATATCAACCATTACATTCTTCCTGATTTCTTCTGCCTTATCATGTGTGATACGAGGGGTTTTATTACTGTAGGTTGGATGATAAAAGGGAGATTCTCACCTTGGTTTGCCACCAATCTATAATGTGTCAGTGCTGATTCACAGCTCTGGGGAACCCCCACTCCTCCCCAGTACCTGTAACCCTAATAGAACAAGTACACAAAAAACATGTCAAACCTTTTATAGCCATTGTGGACCTAAATGTCCTTCATTAGCCAAACAACTTACCAGAATCATATGAGCCACATGGTTTCCACCCAGTGCCCCGAAGGTGTAGTACACCAAAGCCTGGAAAATGTACAAAATAAGTGTTTTATAATGCGTAATTATTTGGGAAAGAAGCAAACAAGATATCAAGTAAAACAAATTTTTATAGTACCTTGGCTTGACTGGAGTTCACTCCCAGTCCCGCAGCATACAAAAATCCCAAAGCCTATGGAGAACAAAGACAAAACATAAGCCCAATTAGCATTTGAACGAAATGCATTAGCGTCCAACGCTATTCCTGTGTGAGTTGTTTTGAGGCTATAGGTTTATAGGCTGTACCGTCTGAGCCTTGGGTGAACCCTCCATGGCGAGTCTCTCAAAAAGCTCTTTGGCCTTGTGGACATTTTGGCTCATGTAGTCTCCAAACAGAAGCGCATAGGCGACCTTCTCCATGGCTTTGTGGTGGCCTTTCTCTGCCACCTTCAGTAGCTTCTCATACAACCTGAGGAGAAGCAGAGTAAGGGAATTACACACAGCAATTACCCTAGAACCAGAACAAGCTCACCAGCACAAGCTCTCTCCACTCCCATGTTAACCCATTACAGACGGGATTCCATTTTTGGAGCTTACCCCCTCCAGACGGGAAACCATTTTTGGTGCCTGTACAGTATGTACAGTATTAGAAAAATTCAAAATTTCATGCTATGCAGATGATATCCGAGTGTTTTTCAGAGATCTTAGGTCAGTCAATGGGTTAATGGTCAGTCAATGGGTTAATGAACGCAGCTGTCCTGAACGATTTTCTTTATGCACTGGGTGGAAACACAAACCTCCACGCAAAAGGAGTAGCAAGAAGTAGCACTCACTCTTTTTTCTGGGTCCTTCTGGTGGTGGCATTGAGCATACGGAGCACGCTCTGATACTGCTCCTCTGCTTCTTCAGCCTGCTGCCTCAGCTCTGCCTGCTCCTCGGCTAACAGGAGACAACATAACGCAGGAACAATGTCAATATCAATACAAGCCCAAAGAAAAGCATGGCAAAGCTCAACACTGTTGAATCATTAAATTAACATGCTCTGAAAAAGCACTCATAATGCCTCTGTCCTCTACAGCTGCTAGTCTCGGTTTCAATTCTCATGGCGTTTTCCATTTGTATTTGAGTAGCTGAACAACCGATTTTAAATGAGTATCATTCTCCATCAATGAACGTCTATGGCTGCTGAATGAACACAGGTGAAAAGCTAACATATTTGAAATAAACAAATGCTGCTTGGGTTACACCGAGTGGCATTCACTTGGGTCAAAAATGTCTTCCTTTAAAACAAAGTCATGATGGTCAAAACATACTTTCACAAAAGCCCCATTTCTTCTCGTGGTCATAGTCGTAGGTGGTGGCGCACCACAGCCGTCCATCCCCCCTGCCGTCGGTGGTGCAGTCAGAGTACTCCTTCCCCTGGAACAGGAAGGGGAAGAGGCAGGGCTCTCCATTGGCTGTACCTCCGTTCACCACAGGAACTGCATCAACCAGTAAAAGATGGAAGAAATTAGAACCAGGCTAACGAGTCCTAGATTTCGGGTTACCAACGTTTTTATACACGTTTGTAGAAAGTTTCAGAATAGATTGGCTATTTTTAATCTATTTTCTATAATGACATGACAAAAGACGGGACATATTGGCAAAATAATTGCCAATACTAAAGTCATCAAAAAAGCCAAAGCATGGCTGATATCGTTCAGACCACTACATGGATCTAGCTCTATAAGGCTTAGGCAAAATGTGGACAGGTAGCAGAAAGCAAAAGGCATTTGATAATGTTAAGCATATTAGACTGTACTGAAAGCTGTGCAAAGTGAACCAATACAATTAACAATAAAACTAAAAGAAACACCTTATAAATAATGACCACAATTAGAACATGAATGAAATAAATGGTAAAAATGTAACATGAATCCTCTTCAGTACAAACTACTGTACATGATAAGCATCATGCCATGTGACATAACCCGTTCACAGACTGAACTAGAAAAGTGATGCAATAGACTCGCTGCAAGGGTTGTCACAGGTTGCAAAGGTGCGTTTAATTTCTCATGGGGGTGAAAATGTTTGCCCTGAAACCACTACACAGCCTTGCTCAGAACACCACAACTTCACAGTAGATGCCATGATCTTGGGGTGTTTAACGCCAGGGCTCCACTGCAGCCAGATTCGGGCATCAACGTCAACATGGAATGTTCCCTTTTTAATCAATGAAGAGTAAGAGTGCTCCACTGCCGATGTTGCATTTGCTGGCTATAATACGCCCCAGCCTATCTTCAAGATCACAACACCTCGCGATACAAGGCATTGTGAGCTTGAATGTTTTTAAAATGATAATAGAAAAAAGGAAAGGTTTACATCCGACAGCAACAATATGTTATTAAATGTTATTCCCTTATTATTAGCCTACTGCTTTGGCTTTCTCTGCTTTTTACCAACACTTATGCTGCTGCAAGCTGAAAAATACATTTTACTCTTATGTGCCTGTACAGTGTACACAAGATGTACCAATAAAGGCCACATTGAAGTTTGAAATGTTCTGACAGCCTTGTAGACGATTATTGGAAATCATCTAACACTGTGCTACATAATTAGCTCTCAAAACATGGAATCCAAATCAGTCTATTTTACTCAGGGGCCTTTTCACTTGCTTTGCTGTAAGTTAAGTAATAAGCTGATGGCTTTCAATGACGGTTGTAACCTTGATACTATTAGAGATACCAATGTATCCCTGTCCACTCCACACGTACACTGGTATTAAAAAAATAAATGTAGCTTGAATCTATGCGTTTGGGCCTTAGAGAGAGAGATGTTTGTTTACATTCATCAAGTCGTATTTACCCGATGAAGGCCAACTGTGGCCCAAACGTCTTGCACCATGCAATTTCTGTTAACGAAACACTGATAATAACCATGTCCGTGCTTGTGCAGTGTAGACAAGTATCTTTTACTTAAACAGAAGAGGAAAAAATAAATTTTACAAATCCATGTGTACACGCAGACTAGGCCTCAGAGTTAAATAAACACTGACAATTTTGCTACGTTGCAGGAAGCAGCACACAACTCATAATAATCCCTGCTTTACACAGACAACGTGCAGACAGACACCCCATGATTCCTGCTTACATAGAGAGACATGCATGTAGAAGACGCATAAACCCGACAGACTGAGACAACTCATGGTCCCTGCATTACAGTTTACACACAGACAAGCAGGAAAATAGAGGGGCCGAAGGGGCAGACAACTGTAATTGAATGCGAAATGGCCTACAAGTTATAATTTCAAGGTAATAATTTCACCTCAACCCGAGCACGAGACTGGCAGATTTGAATCCCGTCTGCCCTGCTCTTCCAGATAACAGCCATTAGACAAAAGCTACAAGCTTTTTGCTGTGACTTGAGTCACAGCAATCCATTTGGTACCCACCAAATGGATTGTGGTCACTCAGCAATGATCACTGCAAACAGCTGTATGCACACCCAAAAGTAGCCAAGAGGCTGGATTAAAGTAAAAAATAAAGTACAAAAAAAGTACAATTAAATTAAGTACAAAAAACATGTTTGTCTACTTCTTTACATCTGTAAACCAAACTGTGAGTGAGGTGATAATAAAGCTGATTCTGATTTGTATACAGACAACATAACCGCACACTTGTTGCAACTCAAGCTTACATGTTTGAGTGTAGGGATGCACCGAAAGGGAAATTCTTGGCCGAAACCGAATACGGGAAACAGTTGGCCGAAAACCGAATACAACTTTGTTTTAAAACTACCTGATTATGGCAAACAACATGATTATGGCAAAACTTAAAACTTAAATAATAAACACTTTTGGGTCCATAAAACATTTATTCAGCACTTTTGATAGGGGTGGGCCATATGGACAAAAGTGTAATCACAATTTTTTCACGTTTTTTAATAGTTATTTTCGGTGATATTTTTTCGGCCATTTCGATTTTCGGACAAACTTTTTCGGTGGCCGAATATTCGATGCATCCCTATTTTACATATTTTCATGCAGTATCTCCCTGGCTCTCTCACCCTCTTTAGGCTTCTCAATAATGGGAGGAGGCTGGGTGGGCAAGTCCTCCTTCTCTTCCCCGTCCAGCAGACCCCCATCTGGCTGTCCATCGTCATCTTCCCTTAACTTTCTCTGCTCCTCGGCGGGTTGGGAGTCGTCCCTGCTAGGGATCAGGGTGACACCTGCTACGATCCTGGAGCCCACTGGGACCTCATCCTCTTCGGAGTCTGGCTCGTGGTACGACTAGAGGGAGGAGAATGATTCACTTTAATCAAAACATATATTTTTTTAATTCATTAACAATACGAGACTCCAACATATTAATAGAAAATAAAATGTATATACAAAAAAACAACAACATGCATTTATACAATAGTGGTGGTCTCTCTTTGGACATTTCTAATCTGCAAGCTAATCTTACACAATTGTAGTAGGGGGTTCCTGCTTCATATCCCACTCAATTGGTCCATGCAATTGGTCTGAAAAACGTTGAAGACCCCTGCCTTAACAAAAACAACAATAGTATCCGTAACACTTACCTTTAACTCTGGACTTGTCTCATCATTCGCGAGTTGCTCTTCATCTGCAAATCAAAGATGTCAATTCAAATTAGCCTTATTGGCATGAGAAAACGAACGTTTACATTGCCAAAGCAAGTGTCACAAATACAATACAAAAAAGGGGAAAGTATATACATGTACAATTGTACATACATATAGATGTCAGTATGCTTGCTATCCTGTCAATAACAGGTGGCACACACGGGTTTGGGAAGGTCAGCCGCTGACATTAGATCAAATGACACTTGTCTTGTTTCTCACTCACCAGCAGTTATTCCAGTTGCGAAGAATATTACAAGTGCCAAAAAGGTTAGCAACCTCGCCGTCTTCATAGACCCTTTAACGCCCATTGTGTTTATGACAAGCCAACAATCTCCTGGCTGTAGCTACTGACTGTTCCACAACATAACACCCAGTTACAGTCTCCTGTTTCTCATCCTTGAGTCTCTCATAAATAACAATGACAACCTATAATCTAGTCTCCATTGAAACGAATGACAACTCGGTTAATTAATATATTATAGGGTATTAATCCCAATAATTCACACAGCTGCTAGCACACTGATCTAGTGGGTTTATGGTTAGCTTGGCTGCGTTAGCAGACAAGCTAGCTGACGTTTTGACAGCGAAACAACACACGTCGTAAACAAACAGTTATTGAAATAGACGTTGTTTATAAATATCTGAACGCTGCTAAATAAATAAAAAACACCGTATTGTTATCTTTTCTTTCTTTCTTTTTTGCGACGACGTGGAAAAACTGACTGCAAGCAAAGCAGCTTCACATAAAACATAGATGACAGCACTTCCTGTTTTGCCTTCTCAGCTCAGCCAATCATCAGTACGCTCTGTGAGAAGATGAGCAATCGGCGTGAAGCGAGAGCGGTGTCGTCCAATCGCGTGCGTACACCGTTACGTTGCTGCAGCTTTTTGTCCACGACACCGAAAGTCTGTTGTAGGCTGTAGGACGGTGTCGCTCGCCCCCTAAAAATCAGATCTACAAGCTGTCGTCACGTCGGGATGCAACAATAGCTTGTAGATCACTTATTTTTTTGCTAGGGACACCCACGCGGCGAATATTATAAAAAATAAAATAAAATAAAATAAAATAAAATAAAATAAAATAAAATAAAATAAAATAAAATAAAATAAAATAAAATAAAATAAAATAAAATAAAATAAAATATATATCATATCTAACACATCCTATTATGCTTTCACAATGTTTACAAAATTGACCATTCACAGCTGTTTGTCTGTCTGTCTGTTTCTCTACTTTGTAAATTTCTTCTATAGGCTACCGCTACAGTACTGTACACACACACCATAATAGTTGGTGGAAAGCCTGGTAACGCGAGGTTACCATAATAGTAGTCATCCTTTAATCACAGGATTTTGTGTGTGTGTGTGCGTGTGTCTGTGCGTGCATGCATTCTGTACTTAAGGAAGCCAACATCCCCAGCATCACCACAACCATCATTCGGCACCTGCAGCTGCGATGGACAGGCCATGTCACCCGCATGCCCAACTACCGCCTCCAAAAGCAACATGCTGTATGGCCACCTGAAGGAAGGTCAGCGCAGCCAAGGAGGGCAGAAAAAGAGGTACAAAGATAACATCAAAACTCACCTGAGAAAGTGCCACTTCAACCTCAACACCTGGGGGGAGGCTGCCCTCCAGAGAGGCATGTGGAGCAGGATTGTCCATAATAAAGGTTCAGCACAACTAGAAAAGGACCTCCACAGTGCCACAGAAACAAAGGCCTGATTTACACTGGCAGCCAAATCTAGCCTGAATCAGATCTGAGCCACTTCAGGTTTGAAATCTGATTGGTTTAAATGGTCACATGACTCATTTAAACCAATCGGATTTCAATCCTGAAGTGGCTCAGATCTGATTCAGGCTAGATTTGGCTGCCAGTGTAAATCAGGCCAAAGAGGCAACTGAGAAAGGAGAGACCTACCACCAAGGCAGCTCCTCATGCCAGTTGCCACCACCCCCATGACAACATTCACATAATGCACCCACTGCAGCAAAGATGATCGCCAGTGATTGCCGATGATGATGGTGTGTGTGTGCGTGCACACGCGTGTGTTGTACCAGGTGAGATTGTAAACTGTCTGGGTATGTATGTGTCTGTGTGTAGTGTCAGTGGACTGAAGAATAACTGATCTCACAACACATCACGTGTCACAATGGACATGTTGAGCTTGTACATCACTCATATCTTCCCCTCAAGAAAGATATTTTGCTCTCCCTCGATCAGCTCAAGTCTTTATTTGCTCCTTTTATGTACAGTATGATATCACTGTATGATGCAGACTATACTGGCATGGGGAAAAACTATAGGGTAATTAACAATCCATTTAGAACTGAGGCCTAAAAGGTTTCTGAAAAACCTGTTTCTATGTCACTGGTGCTCAACCTTTTTCATGTCAAGGATTCCCAGAATGATCTGTATTTGAAAATATATTTTTCCAGGGACCCCCCCAGAAGTAAAATTTGAGTTATAAATGTTGAAATGCTCTGAAAGAATATATATTCAAAGATTTGCGCTACATTTTCAAGATTTTTCAAAAATAGCAGATCTACATGCTCATATAGCACTGCACTCTGTGCTATATGAGCTTGTACATCTGCTATTTTTCAATAGCTAAAGTATAACATAATCCCTTAACCCAATCAGGACGTGAACCCCTTTTGGTGTTTTAATAGGAGACCAATTGACATTTTCCTCAGACAATGAAGCCGTATAATAAGAAATTGTTAAAATAGAAAATGCTGCTCTCTAGACTCAATGCTAACCAAAGAATAGAGACTGAATGCAATCCAGAATAGACAGAAAATGCTCTCACACTAAATAAAAAACAATTTTATTAAGAAAATAAACATGGCAGAAAGTGACGATACAGTAATTACAGCGTAGCCCAGCCTCAGTCTTTCCTGGTTTTTGGTTTGGGGGCTGTAACACAGAGAGAATAGATTAGAAGAGAGAAAAGAAGACAGAAGAGAAGAGATTATAGCACAGTTAGTTACTGTACCATTTGGATTCTCCTGTTTATAGAAGGTTTTCAGCATTTCCACTGCCTCTTCTGCCCTGTAGCCTGATACACACTGTAGAGAAGACAAAAACAACAGGTCACAAAAAGGAGGAAAAAGGAAATGCATGCAATTTTCTTATCAACACAGATGTTTGGGGGTCCTTGCTTCTTGACATGAAAATGTCATTAGGCACACAGAGATGCATACCTTGAATGAGGTGCCAGTGTGAGGTAGTTGTGCTGAGGAGATATGCAGCACAGAGCCACAGCCTCCAAACCTGTCATTTCTACAGCCATACACCACCACCGGAATGTCTGGAAGGGGTTACTGTTAAGATACATTCTTTATACTGAGAGGATAAGTGATATTTTGAGGTTAAAACAAAGTGTTTTGTTAAATGCTTAAGGACTAAATTGTAATAGTTATCATTATATGCTATAGTATTCAGTGACAGGGTTCTCCCTCTTTAATAAACAAACAATAAAGGAAAGTTAAAATGTAGAGTGAATTCCCTTACATTACTTACTACCCATCACTATGTACACATGCTGTGTAGGCAGACATTATGCACATGACCAAACACACCCACGAATGCACGCACACGCACGCACGCACACACGCACGCACACGCACACGCACACGCACACACACACACACACACACA
>OOFJ01103953.1:0-15323 GCA_900323375.1 Benthosema glaciale
ATATGACAACAAAGTCATTAACTTTGGGAGAAAAGGTTAACAGTGGACACACCCATACATCGCTCAAATAGCAGAAATGTCAACATGAAATAATCTGAGAACAAGCACTCATAGCAACAACAGAGTATCCTCAAACAGTACAGTCTTTTTTTTTTTTTTTTTTTAATCACAACCTTGCATAAATCACCATCCTTCCCATCACTCCTCATACCTCGATGGAGGTTTTACAGTGCGGCCTCTCCGGGTGGTTTTGGCCTGTTTGTCTGCACAAGTGTCCTGTTCGTTCACCTGTGCTGTCGCCCTTTGTGTTGGGCTTTCTGTCACCTCACTTTGAGGCAACATTTGGGCAGTCTGTCCTCCCACTCTTCCCACACTCATGAGATGTCTACGGTTGCGCTGCAGATGACGTCCTTGGGGAGTCTCTGTGACGTATGAGCGTGGTGTCCCAGCCACATCCTTGATCACAGCCGGGCTCCATCTCCCTGTGTCATAGTCCTTGACCCTCACAGAGTCACCTTTGTGCAGAGGCGGTAGATCTTTTGCTGTTCTGTCGTAGTGTAGTTTCTGCCTTCGTTTCTGTGCGTCAATTGTCTACCGAATGTCCTGTGTTGTCTTGTGTATCATGGGTAGGAGCTGTTCGCTGGTGCATGGAATGAGCGCCTTCAGTCTTCGGCTCATCAGCATTTGTGCTGGAGAGCCACAGCCGCCTATGGGGGTATTGCGGTACTCAAGAAACCCTATGTATGGGTTTCTAGTATACACAGAGATCAGGACCTTGTGTTATCAGTCAGCCATCTTTATTTTAGAACCAACTTCCCCGCCCCCAGGGGGCAGTCTCTTATCACAACAGGTGCTATGATGACAAGTTGACAACAGGGGTATTACAGGTGTGAGTTTAGTTGCATCGTTCTTAAATAGGCCGGTGACCGACCGGCACGTACAGGTCTAGTTCCCATGATGAAGAACATGGGAGAGAAAGGCATCCATTTACTTGACTGCTTTTTGCTTCTCAGAGTCAGATAGGCTACTGAGTAGGCTACTGTGCACACAGTAGTAATAGACATTTTAACCTACGTTTAATGGGGTTTAAAATAACTATTAAGAATGTAAGAGTATATCTAAAAACATTTTAAAGTTTTAAAGAGTTTAAAGAGTTAAACGTATAATATTATATAATATTATAATTATTGTTTTACTTATTGTTGGCACTGTAAGCTGTACGTTTGAGAGTAGGCCGCCTATGTATAAAAATGTCCACTATACTCAATAAAATAAAACGGGGGGAAAGGGTGGCTGTGTGACAGTCAGACAGACATGCCTCTTATTGTCAACGATTAATATGGATTTAATTTTAAGGTAATTACGCTCCCTACTGTCCATAATGGTGAGATGTATTATCACACAAAGTTTACACCGCCTTGCCTCAAGACGGCGCTGTAACCATATCTATGTCTGTAACTCCCTACAATCACCGGGATAGTGATGCGGGATTGGTTACCCTATCGAATTGTGAGACGCCAGAGGTAATTAATTTGCTGTTTCCAAAGCGGTGATCTGAAAAGACGATTGCCGAAACTTGCCATCAGTGACACACATTGCCAAGTTACAATTAATAATAATCGCCGACATAAAAAAAACAACGTAGGGCCATTTTTAGCATCAAAATAACTTCTACGGTCACGGAATACGATAGGTCACCAATGTGGGTGTACCACCAACGTAGGAAACGTTGCGTTAGTTCTTCCGGGTTACAGAGATCATCACACAAAGAACGAGCAGCCGGTGCTGTTGTTGTCATAGCAGGTTGTTGTTCATATCACATCAAAACAATGGGAAAGAAACACAAGAAACACAAGTCAGACAAACATGGATACGAAGGTAAAACATATGTACAGCCCGCTAAATCTCTTCTTATAGCTGGCTTCATGTCTTGTGTTTCTTTGTGGGTGTGTGTGCTAGTTAACATGCTAAGCTAATCTGGTTTAAGCTACTTTGTGTTTTTCTAAATAAAAGGTTTTCTGAACTAATTTGTCAGAATCGACAAATACGTCTACGAGAGTCTAAATCTTAGGCTACATCACGTACATCAAATCTAAATTAATCTACATCTAATGCATTTAAAGCAGTAACATACATCCCCCAAATCAAGTGGTATTTATTTATTTGTGGGTGGAAACAAAAGTATTGCTTTTGGTCCAAAGATAATTTACTCTTAGTGTTTTTATCATGACTGGTTTCCTTTAAGTATCCTGTATCAGTACAAATCAGTATAAGCATAACAAAATGAGTACGTAAGTCATTAGTGTGTGACAGTGTGTACTTGCTGTAGCCTGTATGCCATGTGTAGATAATGCGTTATAAACATATACCAGCAATATGATGCCTTACAATCTGCTTATAACACGATATCATTAATTATAATTTATAAGGACTCATAAATAGTACGAGTATAGTGATTTATAACAATAATCAATCACTTTTAATGACTTATATGAGGTTTGTTTGATTGGTTGAATACTTTATTTAGACAGCACAAGGTTCATTTGAGCTAAAGCTCTGTGATGTTCATCAGGACTTATACATTAATGAGCAGTTGAGACGAATAACAGTCTAAGTCCACACTATTGATCCACAATGTATACATGATAGATATGGGGTCAGGGCAGCTATAGGCCTTTTCCGGGAGGGGTCAGATTAAAATATGGACTTAGTTAGACTGTTATTCGTCTCAACTGCTCAAGATCCCTGAGTGTTCGAAACGTTGACGGCAGTAAATGTACACTGAAGCTTTTGGAGCCGTATGTGCGTAGTACGTAGGGATGTAGGGATGGGACAATTGGAAAATGACATTTCTTTAATCATGATAAACTAATAATTATCGTCCCATCCCTACAAGTGTGCAGACTTTATTTTTCTTATACTGCTGTTTGTACTGCACCTGGGCTGGGGAAGTGCGTTCACTATCTTTAAAAACAAAAGTTTGTTTGTTGTTTGCCTGTGTGTGTGTGTGTGTGTGTGCGCAGAGTATGTTGAAAGGCCACTGAAGCTGGTGTTAAAAGTGGCTGGAAATGAAGTGACGGCCGGAAGCTCCACCAGCCGTGACAACTTCTACGAGGACAGCAACAGCAGGCCGGCCGACCTCGGCCAACCCAAGGAGAAGAAGAAGAAGAAGAAGAAGGACAAGGAGAGGATCCCCGGCTCACCTGCCGACGATAAAGGGAAGAAGAAGGTAAAACCTGTGAGAATCTTTGGTAACACGTTACTTTAAAGGTCTGGTCTTAGTGGTCTGTAATGCATTATAACTACATTAATAATTAATGACCACCAGAGACTGACCCTTCTCTGTACTCGGCACTTATCCGTGATGGGCATAGAAGTGGAACTGTGGAATAAAGTCCTTCTTAACTAATATTACACTCGGTTAAGTTGATGGTGAGGACCAACATTGAAGAGTTCATTGAACGAATAAATGTATCGAACGTTAATTATTACGTACATGAATTTAAGCTCAGTAAAGTGTGTCAATGTCTCACTGCACTGGAATGTCTCTCTTAGGTCACACATCCCAATGTTGCCCTTGACAAATGTCATTTTCTGTGATCTTTAGATGGGAAAGAAGAAGAAGGGACAGGATGGAGATTGGGAGGAGCGGGAACAACAGAACAGAACTCCCATCCGCTCAGAACTGGACAAACTAGAAGGTAACCCTACACTGTTGAGCGGTTGACAACCTTGGAGAACAAGCATGGTTCTACCAACTACCGTAGAATAGTTTCAATAACTACTGTATAAAGATTTGCTATCAGTAGAGTGCACACAGACCAGCACTATGCAACTGTGAACTGCCTCTCGATTATTTGATTAATGGCAAAAAGTAATCAATTGAATAATCGCTGAAGAAAATAATTTCCTTCGGTTTGGATGTGGTTTATAGTTTTATTTCCCTTCCCAGAAAAAGATCAGAGCCCTCTCCAAGAAGCTTTGAACCAGCTCATCAGGCAGCTACAAAGGTAAACTATTATTGTTTATTGGTAGGGACGCGTCATTGTTCATTGAACATTTAAATAGTATTTTAAAAAGACTATAATCATTCAAAGCCTGCCCATAGCAACTAACATTTATTGCAGTGGTTCTCAAACCTTTTAATTTAAAAGGACCCCCATAAGCAAATGGAACCGTAAGGGTCCAATTAGTTCCATTTGTACACTCTCAGAGTTACTGATCTGTAAGGGTCCGTTTGGGAAACTCCCACAGAACCCAGATCTGAGGGTCCCTGGACCCCACTTTGAGGACCACTGTTTTAGAGTATGCCTAGTGTGAGTGTAATAATTATTTGGTTTTGCATTGACCTTGCCACCTTAGCCTAATGTAAAGGCTAGTACTAGCTATACAGTACATTATTACATGGTTTGGTTGAATGCTTGATTCTGATTGGTCAATCGCCAAATTCAGCGGTGTGATATTTCTTGTCTATTTTGTGTGTGTGTCTGTCTGTGTGTGTGTGTGTGTGTCATAGGAAAGACCCCAGTGCATTCTTCTACTTCCCAGTGACTGACCTCATTGCACCTGGCTACTCTTCTGTCATCAAGCTGCCCATGGACTTCAGCACTATGAGGGACAAAGTCAAGAAGGACTTCTACCAGTCTCTGGATGAACTCAAGGTATCTCGTCACTAGGGCTGTCACCATTACACATTTAAGTAGATAATTAATTGTCACGGCAATAATTGCGATTAAATGTTTGCCTTTTAGGCTTCGTAATCACAAATTGCACAGGGCAGAGATATGACAAATAACAAATATACAAAGAAATCACTGACACATGTGATACTTTTTAATATTTCTTTCTTTCCCCCAAAAATGTGACACATTGGGTTGGGGCCTCCTATCCCAATGAAGACGCCATGTGTTGCTACTTTTGGTTATTTTTAGATTAGAGTATTTTGAAGTGGTCAAACTAGCAATATGTACAGAATCTTCCATAAAATCCTTAATGATCTGGGATATTTCATGAAATCAAATGTTAAAGCCTCAGTCTGTGATCTCTTCACCTGGTTGGCAGTATGTAGAACAGCAGGAACATCATGAGTGGGGGGGGCTCCTTTCACACCGTTTTCCAAATCGGACACCGTTTTTCAGTCGTGAGATTTCATTTCGCTTTAATCCAAGACCGTGGCTTTTTGTCGCCTGCTGCAGGAGGATTTCAGAGTCATGTGTGAGAACGCCATGAGGTACAACAAAGCTGAGACCATCTACCATAAAGCTGCACGCAAGCTGCTGCACTCTGGAATGAAGATCCTCAGCCCGGTAGGACTACCACCACCACACATCACATAAACCACTGGTTCTACATTTGTGGGTCACTGGCACATTTCTATAGGTCCCTTTCATCAATATTTTAAAAATGTCATTCCCAATTTTTTTTTGTCATGACTTATTATTATTTTATCAAAGAAATTCCATGTATTAGAAAACAGATGTTTACCAAGTAGTGAAAATAGCTGATCTACAACTCACAACGTGGCGCTCCGTGCGGCGTTGTGAGCTTGTAGATCTGCTATTTTTTACTCATTTGGGTACCGGGCATTATATTGGAAAATTCTCCAAAACAATAACAAATGGCATACATCTGCCATTTGTTTTTGTTTTGGAGAATTTTCCAATAAGCTATTTAGGTTTTTTTTATATGGCTGGAAGGTATTGCTTGCAGTTGCCACAGTTCTACACTAGGTGGTGGTAGATGTCTCCAAATAATACATTTGTCATTATACATAATGTGTTTTCATTGACAAGTTATTACTCTGACTGTTCCAAGTACAGAGTCAACTTGCATCCAGTAGTGTATGACAGAAATGTGTGGGTCGGCGGTTCAAATCCAGGGTCCTCCTGTCTACATGTCGAAATGTCCTTGGGGGAAAGACAGCTTCTGCTGCAATCAGTGTATGAATGTGTGTGTGTGTGAATGGGTGAATGTAAATGGTGCATTTATATAGCGCCTTGGATGAAGGCGCTATATAAATGCACCATTTACCATTTATGGACATAATGATATAATGACATAATAATGATGACCCCTGCTCAAATGGTTCCTTTTTGCCTTGTTCATGTTGTCAAAGGAGAGGCTGGAAAGCCTGAGGCAGAGCATCGACTTCATGTCGGGTCTGGACCCCTCTGGCAAGCCGTGCAAGGTGGAGGAGGAGGGGGGAGCCGGCAGTCGGGACCACATGGCCACAGATGCCAGTGAGAGCTCCCAGTCCCCCACCGTTGGCACACCAAGGTTCGGTCATCTGTTTCTCTCTTTTAACCCATTTAGACCCATTAAAATGTCTTCTAACCGTTGTCTGAAAAATGTATGTTGCTATATCAGCGGTGCTCAAAATGTTTTCATGTCAAGGACCCCCAAAATGATATGTATTTGGCCGCTGACCCCCATCCTTAGTTTTATTCTATTTTAGTGGCCTGTAGTGGGGTTGCACAATTAACCAAAAATATATTGAGACCGAAATTTATAACCAACCGACTTAATCCTGCTCATTTAGGTTAATTAATCGAGAAGCAGGATTTTTTGTGATCATTTGTTTTCAATTTGTTTTATACATATTAATGAGACTAAATCGACTCGCACAACGCTAGATGGTATCGTCACTATTTATTTTAAACTGTTAATCGTAATCGATTCAACAGTGACTGGTAGACAGACAATGCAGTGAGACAGTGCGGGGTTGGATGAGTAAGGAACTTGTATCATAGAATCCTAGGATTCATGTCCACAAATGGACATAGACATAAGGTGCAAGGATAGGGTGGTCTTAACCATTTATGATGGCCTAGGATGACCTAGGATTGAATCCAAAGCCAGCCAAGTAGCCTTGGGAACATGTGACCCAGAGAGCAAGAACCTATCTCATGTTCCTGTGGCTTGAGGCAGCTTGATGTGCAAGACGAGTACACTCCCTGGACATGCCGCTAGTATGTCACAGGGACTTAACCCCCAATCCAGCCTTGCTGAGTGCCAAGCAGTGGGGCATAGGGTCCCAGTTTGGTATGATTGAATTGGACCCTGGCCTTCCCTCAATGAATCTCAGGGCGGACATTCTAACCACAATGCCACTGGGTGAAAAAAGTGTGTCCACAAATGGACATAGTACACATACACAGGGTGCTGGGATGGAGGTCTTCTTCTCCATTAATGATGTCCTTGGAGGCTGACCTAGGATTTAATCCAAGGCCATCCAGAGCATGCATGGAATGCTTGTCCACACATGGAAATACGTGCCAAACGTTTACAAAGAGCCACACACTGGCTGCCTCCCAATTCAAATCACGATGAATCGCAGATTGAACCATTATAAAATACTACACAATTCAAAGAACCTGGTAATGAAATGAGATACAATGAAGATGTATACAAAGCTTAATTTGACCCTTGAGAAAATGATATATTTGTCTATCATGTCAGAGTACGGTACATAGAACTGAGCATAACTGAATTTTACATGACTGTCTTTTTGGAACATCATATGTCCAAAACTGCTTTGCTTCGCACTGCGTTTGGAGCTTGCAGATCTGCTACTACAACATGTTGATCTATGTCTATTTGTGGCCGTAGTAGAGACTTTTTCATCATTGGCTGCCTCTAAAGCTGCCTCTATGGTGCCAATGGGAGACTTACACATAAAACCCAATGACAAAATGCATACTCTGCACGCTGAAACGTGTAGCCGTGAGCTGAGGCTGAGGCGCACACACACGGATGTTCATAAACAAGAGCTTGCTGCAGCTGGCAATTAGCTCTTCACTAAGTCCCTCCCCAATCTGTCCTTGTCCAATAGGCATGTTAGCAGTGAGGGGACAAGACAAGAAAGCTTGACCTGCATAGCAACAGTTGCTAAACTATGTGGATTGGCATTGGACAGTGGCTAAACCCCACCCCGGGCTTAGTGAAGAGCTAATTATGACTCGTATGAATCGTTCTTGTTATACTTTTGTGTGACGCTGTAGTACGACCAAGTAGGGCATTAATTAATTAATTCAACTGTAGATACAGGGTTTCTGCCCCACAGCAATGATAATGGCCCGCAAGCTGACAAATAAGAAAACGGCACAGGACATAATTGTATATTTTACTCAACATCATATCCACTATACCACGAGTTACCAAACTCATGTTTGTTGTGGAAACAAGCTCCAAAACGGGGTTGAGAGTCGGTACCACAACCCGAAGAAAAAACTCAGTGGGCCACTGGGTCCTTTTTCCCCTCGTCTAGTGAATCAGACCTTTAAATTGTGCCAAGGAGCTGGCTGGCGGCAGAGAATGCACGGAATGCCTCTGTGAACTGAGCATGCTCCGTCTTGCAGTCAGTCAGCATGTCTCCCATGTTTTCATGCTAGACATTCAATGCTCTCACTCTTTTAAAGCCTGGGCGTTGTCCACAAAGGTACAACACGTATGAATAAGTGGTCGGAATTCACATTAAAGTAATGAAGGGCAGATGGGATAAAAGGCCGTGTGGGCAAATTCTTTGTGGTTCTGGGCATTCTGTAGCCTCGACCAGAGGGCAGCTTATGAAACTCATTACATTTGGAACATACTGTATACAGAACCAAACACAAACGTGCCCATGACACATTGATTCAGAGAGACTGGCTGTGTTTGTTAAATATGAAATGTACTGTATGATATGGAAGCTAAGCATTTCATCTACTTTTTCGTATTCACTAGGAATTACCATCTTAAAACATATTTTATACTTTTCAGGAGAGGGGAAAATATTCTGAGAAAAAGTAAAAGGGCCTTTAATGCATTAGGGCTAGAGACATTAAAATCGTAGGTAGTTTTCATGTGAAAATAGCCAAGCTCACAACATGTTGTGGAGTGATCATCAGTTTCCATCTGGATCCGTCTTCCTCTGTGACTCCTACGACATGCATGTCGTCTCACCTGAGTCACCTCATCCATAAACCTTCCTCTTCTCCTCTTGCCTGACGGCTCCATTTCCAGCGTCCTTCTCCCCATGTACCCCTCATCTCTCCTTTGCACATATCCTTCTCATCGGAGGCTGTCATGCGTGAGCTGCCACTTTGTGTGTTCATCCCCAGACAGGACAAGGACTCTAAAGAGGAGGCCCTGAAGGCAGAGAAAGAGCTGCAGGAGATCCGCAAACTCATTGGAGAGTCTGGAGGCAAGCTGTCTAACAGGGTGCTCCAATGTGAGGTGAGAACTGTCTTAACGGGGTGATTCAGTGTGAGCTGAGAGCTGTTGCATGTTATCTGAAAAACTATTCTGTCCTCCCCATGTTCTCCAACCTTTTAAACGGTCAAAAAGGTGCTTTATGTGGGAGAACAAGAAAAAAAATGGAACTGCAGAAGAGTGAACATGTTAAATGAATGTTGGTGTCTCCCCAAATGTTTTGTGTAGTTGGAGTTTGTGAGAAGGAAGAACAACGGTTCGACCACCCTGGGCATCCTCAACCCAGTGGACCTATCAATGGGAGGTAGGTGACAAAAATAGTGGCAGAGATTAATATTATATACTGTGTGTGTGTGGTTGTGGGTGTGGGAGGGAGAGAGAGAGACACACTAAGGCCCCGTTTAGACGACGACGGTCTCTATACTAAATTTCAAATGTGCCTTCCATGTATGTCATTTTCGGGGGTTGTGAAGTGAAGAAACACTGCGCAAACAGTTGTGATGGGAAGAACAACGGAAGTGGTTCTACCTGTATACATGCTGGCCACGTGTCTCACCGCAACCTAGTCGCCTGGCATGCACACAACAGCGTTTTCAATCACTCTGCGTCTGCATGTAAACGCAGAATAAGACATGAGAACGCAATGGCACTTTGTTGTCTGTTCTGAATGGCTACTGTGTAAACGTGGCCTAAGGTGATGCATGTGTGTTGTACCAGATGTGGGCTACTGTCCGGTGAGGCTGGGCATGATGACCAACAGGCTGCAGAGTGGAGTGAACTGCCTGCAGGGCTTCAGGGAGGACAAGAGGAACAGAACCACTCCAGGTAAATACACAAACCTCTTATGTCTCTCTAATCTAATTGCTATTCTTTAAATCTACGGTGCTGTCTATGGTTTTTATAAGAACGCCGATTTTCTGCACTAAGCTCTGAATTCTAACCTCAAATTCTGGGGCATAAAAGGTGTTAAGAGAAGCGGGACTATCCATCCATAGGTGAGGTCTACTTCAACAGTGGTTCGGGACGGGTTGAAATAATTATATTTCAACCAGTTTAGGCCGATTTTAGGCCGATTTAGATTTCTAAATGTAATGGCCTCAACTCCTACAATTCCAAGTGCTTTGTGGTGGGGGTCCCTAGTTCAAATAGTATTTTGTTATGCGGGGACGTGGCCTGAAAAGGTTGAGACTTACTGTACTACTTATTTAATTCAACGAGGGTTTGCACTGTAGACTAAATCGGGGATTCTCAACCCATGGGTCACGACCCCTCGGGGGGTCCCGAAATTGTGGGGGGTCCCCAGATGATTTTCATTTGGGTTTTTTTAAACTGAATGGCTCATTCATACACTTTCCTTAATGATTATATCTGGTTTCAGTATTTATTTATGGTGTATTTTCTCCATTATTAAGGTTATTGTAGCAGGAAATTTGTATTGGGGTGTGGAGGGGGGCAGGGCGGGGGTCGCGAGACATGGCCAAAGCATTTCTGGGGGTCCCCAGCCAAAAACGTTGAGGACCCCTTGACTAAATTATATATTTGTTCCCACTAAAAGACTGAAGTCATGTTTATTTGTATAGCCCTCAAATCATATGTACATGTGTCTCATTCGCATGACCACATTTAACAAAGAATTCCCATGAAATGGTAAACATTGTAGATGTTTAGACGTAGCCTTTCCTCTCTGTTCTTTTCTCTGTCAACATTCATTCTATGCAGAAAGGCATGCACGAGCAAGACTACATTCTAAGACTTATTCTACAATATAAAACACTGTTGGACAAACGATGGGGGAAAAAAAACGTAGTTTCTAATGGTGTTCCTTGTGTCCTCAGTGGCCTACATGAGCTACGGGCCGTTCACCTCCTACGCCCCCACCTACGACTCCAGCTTCGCCAACATCAGCAAGGAGGAGTCGGACCTCGTCTACTCCTCCTACGGAGAGGAGTCCAGCCTGCAGGGCTCCGAGAGGTATGGCGCCCAAATAACACTTTCTTTACACCAAGGCTTTTCAACAGGTGGTCCCTGGAGGTATTGCATGTGGTCCCTGACTATGCATTTAACAGTTTTATTGCCGGGATTAAACAATCATTTTCCAAGATCTCCCTGCCAAGTTTACACTAACCTTCCAAAAGAGCCACTGCTCTACACAGTCTGCAGTATATCAGTGATTCCCAACATGTGGGCCATGAGGATATAGAACGTGTGCGGATGCATAAAAGTGAGTGGCAAATCAAGTGACAGGTTTACACACACATCTAATTGGCAGTCATCATCTAATTGGCAGATTGGATAAAACCTCTGGTTTTCCTCTTGCGCCGCCAGCCTTCGTCCACAATGTCCACTTGGCTGTAAGGAACAACGCAGCCTTTAGGGGCTGCTAGTGGCCATTATAGAGGGTATGCACATGCATAAAGTTAGTGGCAAATCGAACAGCAAAGTGAGTTTAATGTTGTTTAACATTGTTCAATAGAATCAGACTTTTGTGTTTGAATGTATTGGAGTGTCAGGGCTGGTTAAAATCCAGGACAACGGTTCTGACACTGGGATCCAGGGACACTCAGGTTTTCTTGAGGGGGTTCCAAATCAACCCTTATAGGTCTGTAACTCTCAGAGTGTACAAATGGAACCAAATGGACCATGGGTCCATTGTACACTCAAAGTTATGGTGGCTCCTTGAAATTACCGTACATAGTTTTAGGGCGGATATACACTGATTCCGATGAGTTTATGAATAATAAAGTTTGAATGTGTTCCTAATCCTAATGTTGTCTTGAGTTATAGGTAATAACGAGGTTATTCCTAAATACATTATTATTATTATTATTATTATTATTATTATTATTATTATTATTATTATTATCTTTTTTTTTTATCTCACAGTTTTGTAACCCATTTTGCACCTGGTTGGCTAAGATGTAATCCTGGGTGCTACTCTCCCCCTGCCAACCTGGGGAGAGCCCTGATCTGAACTCGTTCAACTAATTCAGCAGCAGTAATATTAGTGTTTTCTCTCACTCAGTTTTCTAAACAGTTCTTATAAGAGGTGATCTAAAATCCCTCTATGGGGTTTGCAATGGCAATAAAAAAGTACAGTACACAGTACAGTACCAGTGGACTTGGCGCCCTCTACCGATATTGACGTCAGACTTCGGTGCTCTCTTGTGATTGGCCGGAATTATATTTGTGATGATTTTATTGGCTAAGCACGGAATGTGATGTATGATGTGTGCACCCCTCACACGCAAGTGTGATCGAGTATTTCCAATTTTCAATTCCTTTACTTCTACACCACTAAATCTGGTGACAAATATTATTTTTATCACCGCAAGCTTTAGTTGCTAGTTACATTGAAGATCTTGAATTTTATTACAAAACATAGATGAAACCATTCAACCATCTACAACGCCGTTCTGAGCTTGTAGTTATTTTCGAAAGATCTTCATGCTGAAAGTGATGTAGTGAATGTTTCAAGATAAAATTATGAATTATAATAAACAGACCTGCAAGCATTGCATTGTGAGACCAACCAAAAAACGGGGAGACATGTTACAGAACAAACACTATACTATAGTCTCTATAGCAATGATTACTGACAGTTTTTTAACACTTCCATATTCCAGGAAGAGAACAGCTGTAGTTTCCATTAGCTTGAATTCCCCGCCAATGATGTCAGACGGGTACCTTTGAGACTCTGCGCATGTAGAAAGAAATGCAATGAAAAAATGATTTATACAGTAGTTGCGTTGTGTGGCGTCATGCACATAAAAATAACGGCTCTATGAGCTTATAACGCATTGCAGCGAGACAATTCGTGAGCTTGTAGATCGGCTATTTTTGGGCTTTAGGCTTGTGGCAAAACAAACTGCTAAATGTATTTAGCGGTACAATAGTATTCATGAAATTGCCGTCCTAAAATGTTGATGTCCTCACAAGTGTAGTAATACAAACCTGTGTGTGTGTGTGTGTGTGTGTGTGTGTGTGTGTGTGTGTGTGTGTGTGTGTGTGTGTGTGTGTGTGTGTGTGTGTGTGTGTGTGTGTGTGTGTGTGTGTGTGTGTGTGTGTGTGTGTGTGCAGCATCTCTGAATTCCTGACCAAATCAGAGGAGTACTCGTATCAGCTGGCAGACAACCTCCTGGATGCCATGACCAACGGAGAACATTCAAAAAGCCTCAAGCACACCGAGCCCGTAAGTAGGGAGGTGCAAAATAACCAAATCCATATTTAGAACCAATTATCCAATGTTCTTTTTGACTCATATAAATTGTAATACATCTTTGTTCCTATTCGGACTCATATATACACTACACTACTTATGTGCGACACTCTTGTATGATGAAGTAAGGCATTACAAATAATAATAATAATAATCAGGCGCCATGCCACGGAAACTAAAGCCTATGAGATTGTTCTGTTGTTCTTTCTCATGGTATTTCTCTGACTTCCCAGCAGGTGGAGGAGCCAAAGAAAACACAGAAGGACAGGGATGACATGCAGGTAATGTTACATTTTCATTTCATACCCTACTTTATCATTGTATTCCTATTTTAAAATGAGTGGCACCATCATTTACTAAATCACATATGGTAATTGAAAGAATTCTTTATACTCGCGACTGAAAGCATAAAGTGTTTATGACTGAATGTTTACTAAGGTAATAAAACCAAGTGTAAAGTCCGGCCAAATACCCAATTTCACTTCGGTGTTCTTCTGCAACCACTAGGAGAGGTAATAGCGACACCTGCTAGGCCACACATTTAACCCATTTAAGCCTGAGGCCGATTCAAAAAGATCCTTCTAAATCCTGACCTAAGTTTTCTGAAAAAAAAATAATATCATCAGCATAACAGCAAATGTTTGAATACTGTACAGAAGCCCAAAATGGTTTCCCATCTGGAGGGGGTAAACACCAAAAATGGCTTCCCGTCTGGAATGGGTTAATACGTGAAACGTCTGTGAACGTCTTAAGAAATACAACCGACCGATGCGGGGGACGTCTTGGTGCTTCCTGAAAGCTGAAGCTACAGCCTCTGTGAAGTTGCGCGCGCCGCGCAACATCACGCCGTTCACTTCCTTGTTTACGCTCAGAAAGAAATGCGTGTCGCTGCTGCTCGGCACAGTGTGGCTTCGCTCTGCCTTTCTGACGGCAATAAGCAACTCGGTTGGAATATGAATGCTCTGGGGTTAGATATCCAGTAAGGTGAAAACAACAGCTATTTCATTCCGTTTTTTTTCTTCGGGTCGGCCGGATGGGGGGGCTTTCAGAGTGAGAGCTGTAGCTGCGCTGGCACAACTTTCTTCCATTTTGAGATCAGATCAAGGCACTGATTGTGTTTTAATGAGAACTGCAGGAACTCGGCACTTCCTGATTGGCTTCATTTTAAAACGTGGATGCTTGCCACCTGGTTCATCTCAGCCCAGAGGTTGTGTAAGGACGTATATCTCCTGACAACCCCTCTCTCGCTCTCTGGTGGATTGTCTTAGTGGAGGTAAATAGAGCACGGCTGGTTTTACATTACGTTATTATGTGTCGAACACCTTTTTAACTCATTAAGTCACCAGACTGCTTTCGCACATGGCACCCAGCTGTGTCAATACGGCGTGACGTCGGCTCCTGAAGCAGTGAAACGAATCCAACACGTGGAAAGAACATTTCCCGCCGCCGGCTCCCCTCACCTCACCCCATGAGAGCACCAGCAGGCAGTGTTGCCAGATGATGCGAGAAAAGCAAGCAACCGTGTCTTACGAAAACTTGTCTCGCGTTGTAGCCAGACAGCTATTTCACAATCTCCGACTGCTATATAGAGTCTGGAACTACACCTCCCGAAATCCGAGAGAAGAACCTGGCATTTAAATTCATGAAAATATGTTTTAAAATATCTTTACATTTTATTTTTTAATTTCCATTTCTGCTAAGCAGCAAGCTATATTTGCTTAGATGATTGTATTTTTGAGGGGTGCTATCGCCTCCTATGTCCAGCTTTTGGTGTGTGTGTGTGTGTGTGTGTGTGTGCACAGACGTTCTACACAAACATTATATGCCATTGACAATGAATAGACAATTTTGAGTGTTTGTGTAAACACAAACGTTGTTTAACAACAAACATTGATGACAAAGGTGAGGGCGCAAATTG
>OOFJ01103955.1:0-10508 GCA_900323375.1 Benthosema glaciale
CTAAGGACAATACAAATGGTCTCACAGATTTGACCATAAAATAGATAGACAGTTTGCACAACATGCTTTATGGCACGCATGTAGCATTAGAGCGGTAGAAAACAAAGCAAATAGCCTCTTCGTGTTATAATCGCCACAACATTTAGCATTTCTATAATAATGATGACGATGACGACGACGATGATGATGATGATATTATGATGATAATCACTAATAATAATAATAATAATAATAATAATAATAACAATAATAACTCACTTTTTAAAACAAGCTTAAAATATTTTTTTTACATAAAACTGAATTAATAAAATGTTTAAAATGTTCAGTGAGATATGAACAACTTTCAATTATGAATGAACTTTTGATTTTAAAAAATTAATGTTTTTAGAAGTGATTTAAACAAAGACACTGATTGAACTAGCCTGAGATCCTCAAGTTGGTATGGTAATACCTGAGCTGATATAATGATAATGTATTACCTATAATTGTGTCTGCATAACAATGGAAGGAGATGTCTTGCCTCCATAATGTGACCAAGGGGAAATATATGAAAAAAAGTATTGGACCTACAATGTAACCTTAGGACCGAAGATACACTGCTGTAATCTATTGATACAAATTATTATGACCAGTGGTATCAAAATCTGCACTGAAGTCCAACAAATCAAGTCTGTAAATGTCACCAATGTCAGCATTAAGAGACTGTGGTGCTGTCAAAATCCAGAATGCAAATATTGTTTTGGTTTTCACAGCTGCCGGAAATTTTAATTAGGCTCGTTGGGAATGCAAGCTTCCCTGTTATGCAATATCCGTTGTACCTATTGTCAGAATAACCAATTAACGCTGTCAGCGTACTTATATTAGTACAGTACTCATTAGCATAGTACTTGGAAGCCAGCCTATTATGCCATTACTATGACATCATATTCATGACATCAAGGATCTTCATTGTGGGATTTGTGGGTTTATAGATATGTTCGAGGACCACTGATCCGACCAATATCTCTCCCTCCAGTCCTCAGCGATATACACACATAGTTTGAAGTCGATCGGTTAGTTAGACGGTTATCGGGATATGCCTTCCCTGTTTTATAGGGACAGTCGAGCACGCAGAGATTCCGCACATTTATAGATATGAATGACAATTTTGAAATGTTTTCTTTTACGAACCAATCTTACAATAATCACTTTACTCTACAGTACTATTTTACCACTACTCTAATAACAGACTATTATCACATTGCTAATTTGCTATCTATTGACAATAGCCTAGTTCTTTTGACCATTTAAACACGGTGAAAATATAATCCTAACCTTCTAGTATTCTTTATGGTTCAAGGGAGGTCAAAATGTATTTTGAGCCTATGAGAGCTTCACTGGTTTACACCATTTAAAGTAAAAGTAAAGTAAAAGTAATAATAATAATACGCTGTTAGTCTAGGTGTCCGGGACCACTACACCAGCTGTCCGTAAATCTATTGAATATATCCATACCGGTACATGTACATGTTTCCTAACCAAAGCGGAATAAATCAAAAATAAATTCAAGCCTAATCTGGAGGCATAAGAAAATCAAAAAAACTACAATGACAAGTGCCAATCCACAATTTCAAGCACTGGAAAGGGTGCTTTTGCACTCTGGCCAGTAATGTTAACATTCTTAACCAGTAGTTAAATTACAGATGCACATCAAATGTCATCCTGTATTAATAACTTCACTGTCAGTATTAGTACTGAATTACACATACAGGAGCATTTAATCCAGAGAGACAGGATTAAATGGTCTAGCCCACAGGTGAGACGAGGCTCTGTGGGTCAGTCCCGTACCTGCGGGGAGGTGGCATTCTGTCTGCCTCACTGCTTTACTCTCCGCAGACTGGCACATTTCACTATCTGAGCACCCTTCTTCACATCCACAATATCCGGCTACATCAGGGGGGGGAAGGGCAGCAGGAGTGATGCAAGAGAGCCAGAATGGAGGAGAAGAGGAGGATTGATGGAAGTACAAGGAGAGGTGGGGGGATATTAGCAGTTTAAAAAATAATGGGAGGAAAATAAAACGGAGCAAGAAAAGAAAGGAAGACGGGGGAGAGCAGATGGACGCCACGGTGAGATGATAAACAACAAGGACACATAAAGAGAACAGAAAAAAAAGGAGAGGAGTAAAAAGAAGATAGAATTGTTTTCAAATATAGGTGAGTGAAGGAGAGCATGCAGGGAGAAATGATATACAGACAACCAAGTGTGGACAAATAGGATAGGTAGGAAAGAGGAGATAAGATAAGAGGGAAACGGTATCAGAAACATCCAGATTGGATATGGAAAACACCTGGGTCAAATAGTATTTGCAAATTATTTATCCTATTTGATTTAGATTACTTAGGTGCCATATGGATGTGATTGAGTGCTAGAAAGGTTGACGTTATACAATCACAGAAAATGCTGGAAACGGTGGACAAATTTCTGCAATTGACAACTTAACTGAGACTACAGTCACTGAATATCGTCCTAATTTGGGCACAATTGCCTTGTATCCTGGTACACCAGTGTAAATCAAAACAACATCCAATAATTATTTACAAATAAAATTGGACTCAGGTTTTATTTAGAGAGTCCTGCAGGGCGGAGTGATACAGCACACAGTTACAGTTATAGGACCACAGACTTTAATGGAGGCTTAGTGGACAGAAGAGTCACTCAATGGGATTACTGATGGGAAGAAAATGGATTACATTACCAGAACAACAAGAACCACAATCCATACATTCAATCTTACAGTACAGTATGAACTCTGTTTTCAGGCCACAAATATTACTGATATAAAGGACTACCGCATGGGGTTATACTGTATGAAGCCGATAATCTATGAGCCCTGTTTGTTGTTTCGGCCGACCCAGTGAAACAACAGGTGGGCTACGATGCTACAGAGCAAAGCGCAAAAGCAGGTTCAAGTAATTTTGCCACTAGTAAACATGGTAAAATGAAGCAGGGGTGAGTGTGTCTTATACAGAATGATATGAGCCAACAAGGGATATGGTCAACAAGCACACGACAATCCAAACACAATACTCATTCAATCTGTACAGATTTAGGACTGGTATCAAAATGAAACAGCGTTATAATCACACAAACACACTGTGCTTGTCTACACTGTTCCATAGCTCATGCAGGTTAAGCCACCTATAGATAGTAGTAGGCTGGCAAAGCAGGGTCAGGCGAATCTTTCAAGCTCAGTGTGGTACACCTGTTAAATTAAAACCACACGCTAGTCATTTGCTGCAGGTGATGACTTCAACATTCAACATAGTCCAACCCATCTACAACATGAATTCAACAGATTCTAGAAAGGAGGCCACCATAAGGCGATGATGCAACTCAACTCAGTCCATTGGACAACTCCGTCCATCCGCCCCCTCCCCCCACACACATATAGCAAATGGGGAGCCTCAGATGTTCTGAGGCCTCAGCCTGTCATTGGCTGGGAGACAGACAGGCCAGACCAGTAGCCCACCTTGCTGCTGTCGCGACCCAGGATGGCGTAATTCATGAACTGCTCAGCATCGATCTCCATCTCGTTAGCATCCTGCAGAGAGCTCTCCACGCTCACCTCTTGAACCCCTTCCTCACCCGAACCCTTTCCCCTGCGCACAACCTTCCGCACAATCTGCCACATCCACCACAAGCACACAAGCAGACAGAGAGGTGAAGGAGAGATTGATGATGAACGCATTGAGTAGTGAGGAGAGAGAGAGAGCTATAGTAGATGGAAGACAATACACGTGAGAATGTGACGAGAAGGAAAGCTATGTTGAATTTAGCTAGCATTGTAGTTAACATAGAAGAGTTAAGCTAATGGAAATAATCAGTCAGTCAGTCAGTCAGTCAGTCAGTCAGTCAGTCAGTCAGTCAGTCAGTCAGTCAGTCAGTCAGTCAGTCAATCAATCAATCAATCAATCAATACATTTTCTAGATGATGAGCCAATCATCTACAAATCTAAAGGGGAAGAGGCAGCTCTCTTGCTATGCCATAAAAAGGGCATCTTCCCATGCTGTGATGTGGCAATGGACATGATTATTAATGGTATAGTCATTTTTATTGGCTGGTTTGTGAAGCGTTGTGAGGAAACCAGTTACCACACCAGCAGTCTACAATACAGACAGCATACTGGTATGACTGACCTTCTTTGTGACAATGTTTCCATGCTCTACAATACAGACAGCATACTGGTATGACTGACCTTCTTTGTGACAATGTTTCCATGCTCTACAATACAGACAGCATACTGGTATGACTGACCTTCTTTGTGACAATGTTTCCATGCTCTACAATACAGACAGCATACTGGTATGACTGACCTTCTTTGTGACAATGTTTCCATGCTCTACAATACAGACTGCATACTGGTATGACTGACCTTCTTTGTGACAATGCTTCCATGCTCTACAATACAGACTGCATACTGGTATGACTGACCTTCTTTGTGACAATGTTTCCATGCTCTACAATACAGACTGCATACTGGTATGACTGACCTTCTTTGTGACAATGCTTCCATGCTCTACAATACAGACTGCATACTGGTATGACTGACCTTCTTTGTGACAATGTTTCCATGCTCTACAATACAGACTGCATACTGGTATGACTGACCTTCTTTGTGACAATGTTTCCATGCTCATCTGTGAATTGCTCCTCACTGACATGTTCTCCTCCAGGAAGGTCTTCCGCCTCATCACCCTGTGGACAAAAAGAAAACAGCACTTGTCATGTTAAATATTGCCATTTGCAAGAGCACAAATCACCATCTCTACTTGATGGAATGAAATGGAATGGAATATAAGCCATACTTCAGTGATGAAACCATTCTTATGCATAATGTATAAGACAGTTGACTCTTAACTGTCTGATGGTAGGTTATCTGGTGACAATGCAAAGTCTGGAGCTAGCAAACATAATCAAAGTGGAATCTAGAGAGACCCTTAAAATGCCCCTGTAGTGTGCGTCATCATTTACATGTCAACAAGCACGTGATTCATGTTACAAAGTCTGCCATGTTTTTCAATACATTTAGATCCAAGTTAAAACGTTACAGGTTTCAATGCCTCCATTAAGGGATATCAATAGGGGATATCCAATGAGTTTGAACTGCGGCAGTGCTTGAATATTTAACAAACCATGGTTATTGTTTTGCGTTAGTTGTTTAGACTTTTTTGTATTCAATAAATAGTTTTTGTGTTAGTTTTCCATTGCAATATGGGCTAGTCAGGGACGATGACTATATTTACTATTTTCACTACTTTTGAATAAAGATATTGCAATTGACAAAGACGTGCTAAACGAATTTGAGCTAGTTTTAGTTCCTTTTGTTATCACATGATATAATTTCAGTAAAACCCTTTTTCCCCTTCAGTTAAAACTGTTAAATGACGCGTAGCTTGAGAGATAGTAGAGGCAGATAGGTTTGACAGGTTTATTATGCATGTGCAGCATTGTGCGGGAAATGTTGTATGTGACGTGTCAAACAGCTCACCAAATTAGAGGACTTCTTAAGCTCACCTGCTTCATTGTACTTCCTCTTGCTGTCACTGCCACCACTAAATGTTTGTATGCACTTGGTTTGCTCCCACCACCACCACCCCAGCACCACCAGTAAGCTCTGCTGCTTTCTTGGCTTACTAAAGGTTCTGTTTTCCCCTGAGGGGGGGAGGGTGCTGTACAGTAGATGTATTATCTCCCTAGCTCTAATGGTCTTCTATTTATGCTGAGCAGGGAGTAATGTATAGCAGGGGCTGAATGCAAAGATCAAATATAATATTCACACTTGAATTTACATTTTACAAATAAAACGTGTCTATTCAGGAGTTATCTGACTGAACTAAAATGTTTAGTCAATTCTAGTTTTTGTTAACTATAATAAGTTTAACTATATTAACCCTGTTGCGAAAGACTGTATCGCGTAGTTAGTATGAAAATCAGTAAACTAATCACGTAGTTATTTTTGTATGCAGCTGCTCCGTCGTAGCAAAAAACCCACTCCCACTAGAGACAGAGATAATATAGGGGAGAGGGGGTTGCATTTAGAAGCAACAACATCATGAGCTCACTTAAATGGTGCCGTTCTGTGGCATTAGCACCTGTAATTACATATGATGAGGTTCATGATGATACAATTATTCCTCCTAATAATTAGCGGGGCGCCAACATGGCTATTTATGAGATCAAAAACAAATGCAGCACTCAGACAAGTCCACAGGGAGTGGTGTAGGCCGAGGTAAAGCCTCACTATCCTCCACAATCCACAGAGTCATGGGTCATTATTTTTGTTGAGACCAGGGTGGTGGGGGGTGGGAAAGGAAGCGAAATGCCATAGGGCTGGAATCTCAAATGGTTGAGCCAGGGAAAATCTGTTCACATCCCATAACAGAATAAGACAAACTTAGCCACAATCTAAATTTGACCCCTTCTGTGGGTCTATATTATTTTAGTGCACGCCAAGACAAGATATACTTAATCAGCCTCCATTAATCCTTATAATGTTCATGTCCATTCTTATGTTATTGGTGCTTTTAAATATACAGCATTTTCCATTACTATGAAATAGTTAGAATACCACCAATACTGCCAGCTGGGGCACGCCCCTCAACTCAACAGAGTCTTGTCCAAACATTTATCCAGAGAAACCTTGTATCATCTCTTTGTTATAGTACATACTGTATATGCACTGCAGGTTTCCCCAACTGTGTTTTATTCCTTTCTACTTCCGTTATATTTCAGGGACTCGGGCCCCTTTCTACCACTGTCTATTGTTTTCCGTGGCTGTATGGGTCGCTGGTACCTTGAGGATGACTCTCCGTCGGACCACTCTGGTGGTGACGTTCTCCTCCTCGTCGGCCAGTCCGTCCACCTCCCCCAGCTCTCGGTCCAGCTGAGCGTGTATGAAGGCGAGTACCGAACGCAAAGAAGAACTGGCTATGTGGATGACATTCTGGCAGCTGATAACCAGAAAAGCCAGCAGCACAAAGCTGAAGAGAAGCTCGGTCACCAGGGCCCACATTGCACCTCCGTTATCGGGTCAATAGTAAACCAACACACGGCCCCACACACCCGCGCAGCCTGGTCTCACTTGTGATTCCCAATTTTCAGCTTTGTCGTTAAAAAAAGAAGCAAGCTGCTTGTGCAATCCCGTGCCTTGTCTCAGTGATTCCGACGCACGTCAGTGGCACACCGTTGTTTTTGCCCTTCGACTCCTATCCTTGGTCCATTAGTTGGGGCAGTGTGGGCCCTTTCCCCTGGTATCTGGTCCTTCTCTCCCGCTCTGGGTTTCCCTTCGTTAGTTGGTACAGAGGAATGGCCGACCCATGACATCAAATCCGGGCATCAGCAGCAACCTTGGGAGGCTTCTATTTCTCTCCACCCTCTCTCTCTCTCTCTTGCTCTCTCTCTTGCTCTCTTTCTCCCTCTACCCCGTCAACCCTTCCACACTTCTAAAAACACCCCCCCTCCTCTCTCTCTCTGTACATGTGACGTAGTGTCAGCTTTAAATACCCCTGGCTGCTCCTGTGAGGTTCAGTGTAGTGTGGAAAGGTCTCTCTCATGTACTCCACTTAAAGTTTGAACACAGGATGGTATAGTTATGGTATGGTGGTATGTATATTTGTAAAACAGGTAGCTCAAATCAGTCTGCTTGGAGTCTAATGCCTTCCTACAGTTCATAAAAAAACATTAGGCTACTATCAACTATTGATAACATTACATTGACTTCCATTGTGACCTCTGTGGAGGAAGTAACCACAACACTGCACGTCTCTTGTTATTACATAAAAAACTAACAATTTACAATATGCAGAGCTGTGGAAAGATGAGATGGATGAAATAATGATGATGGATGAAAAAAATATGATCTAAAAGTAAATATACAGGCGGTGTAAATGGTAACAAAACAGTACCATTTGTACACTCTACAGAGTTTAATGAACACTCAAGAGTTTACTGTGCACCCCCTCACCCAGTGAGAAGGGCACTGTGGTGGTGGTGGTGCTGGAGTGTCAGAAAGTTGACACGTGATGGGGCTGCGATAGGGGATCATGTTACAGAGTGGTAAAGTGAGAATGCAAGCTATATTTAGCAAGATATGCTGCTGTCTGTGCCCATCTTGGGCCCAGGCCTGTGTGTGTGTGCGTGCGTGTGTGCATACTGTGTATGAATGAATATGAATATTGTGGAAGACTTCTTCATTATTTATGATGTATTTTTCATATTATATTATTATTGTAATTGTTGTTGTAGCAGTACTTTTGCCTTTTTCAACCTGTATGAGTGTAATGACGGTGACTTTAGCATGGTAGCACGTTTTGCATACACACTTTCATGTTTACTTCCAATATTACAAACCAGTTATTAAATAGTTATATTGTATGTTGAACTGTAACTCCATGCAGTGATGCGACTGTTTTAATCACACCCAGGTGTGTGTGTGTGCGTGTTGTGTGCATGCGTGTGCGTGCATGGGTGCGTGCATGCGCGTGTGATTGTGTGATTGGCTCACCTGCCCCCTCATGCGCACATCGTCCCAGGCTCTCAGCTCTGGTACCCTGTGAGGGAAGCCCAGCCCCTTCTCAAATGGCTGGGTACCTCTGAAGTGCCCTCTGAGGATTTCCGAATGTCCCATGTCCCGCACTGGCTGAAGCAAAGCCTCTTGGGATACCCGGGACTGGTCTCCATCCATGGCATTGCGTACCGATGACATCATGGTATCCATGGCCTGTCTGGGCTTGGGCTGGGAGCCCACCCAGGCCTGAGTAGGGTCAGTGACGGGGACCCAGCCAGGGCCTGTCTGCTCCTGCAGGTAGGACAGGAAGGAGCCAGCACCCCCACTTCCATTGCTACCGTTAGATGACCTATAGGAGGACAAAGGGAACCAGTGAGGAAATGGCAGAGGATTTGCTGGTGCACAGTACAATCCTCACTGCTCGCACTCCACCCAAAATCATGTTTTTAGTTGTTGTGTGTTTGTTGTGTGTTTCAGAAGCTTATCTATGACAATCCTGGTGGCTATTCGCACTCTGCTTTTCTCTAAAGAATCTATGGATTTTTACCTCTAGAAATTAAGAGAGACCCTCTCTGTGAAAGCAGGTGTGGCACGGCGCACATGACATGAAATTCAGGTACTGCGTTAGTGTCATCAGGGACACGCCAATCTACTCCTTTTCAAAGGCATGCATACACATAGCGTGCCTGAAATTCCTTGCATAATTCATGGCTGTACTCAGCCTCTGATTGCCACATCCTCACATGACAGCAAGAGTAGGAAGCAGACTTGGTACTAGGAAGTAAATAGAAACACGTGAAAGAATGTTGTCGTCGCGCGCGCGCGTGCGTGTGTGTGTGTGTGTGTGTGTGTGTGCGCGTGCATGCGTGTGTGTGAGTGTGAGTGTGTGCGCACGTGCGTGCGTCCGTACGTGTTTGTGGGTTTTTGTGCCCGAGTGCGACGCGTTGCTGGCTATGATTGTGTAAAAACTGTTTTGTATACACTTTTGCTTGTTTGTTTAGTTGATTCCAGGGATGTTGCATATTAGCATATTCATCATGAGGGGCTGTTCCAGGCATGGCATAGTGGCATAATTTATCCTGGAGATGCTAGGTGGGCAGACTTGGGCAGACTTGATACATAAGTTGGTAAGCAAATAGGGAGCCGACGTTGGATTCCATTGCTAGTTTGAAACCACCCCTCTAGTCCTTGGAAATGGCTCGTTCCTCCAGCCTAGTAGGCGAGTGACATAGCAAGTGGTCCGGTCCGGCTGAGAATCGTACTGGAGACACGCTGTCAGGCCTTGTTGTGAGGTACACGCTCTAACCACTCAACTATCAGGTCGTGAAAATTGATAAATGAACACTGAGGATTTGACTGTGTACTGTATATATCAGTATACACTTTGCACTGTGGAGTACATACATTAGACCAAGAAATATCAGATATATCAAATATAGTTAAAATCCACACCTCTCAAACCATTAAAATTGAGTTGCATTGATGAAATATGTAGGATATATCTAATAAATGACTCGTTAGGTTTTTGACATTTATATTCTTTTAGGGTCAGGTTGGAATGTTTGTTCTACCAACGCAGTCGGAATAATGGGATGTCGGACCCCAACAAGATTTAACTACAGTGATTTTTATTCGTCAGCTGTGTGAGCGCCTACCAGAGAGATTGTTGATATTTTCAATATCCAGGTGAGAAGTAGATGGGAGTCTTGGGCTCACCTGTCTCCATTTCGATCCGCTACACAGCTCAGACCAGGTGACTCGCTCAGCCGGGCGTACACCCTTTGTTGTCCTGCAACAAGAGAAAGCCCTTCTTCTGAGCCTGCCCCTCCGCCTCCTCCTCCTCCACCTCCTCCACCTCCAGCTCCACCTTGTGTCGTGTTAGTGAGTGCTGACGTCTCCGAACCCGCCTCTGACCCCTGACCATTGTTCAGCCCGTTTAGGTTGATCCCGCCGGGGAGG
>OOFJ01103958.1:0-13600 GCA_900323375.1 Benthosema glaciale
TGATAAGCGCCATTTAAAATCTGACTAAGAATCTTAATTTCCCTCAATGTCTACAAAAATCTACACTATGCTGATATACAGAGAGAATACAAAAGGCATATTATATTCCTAAATCAAATATTTATTTGACCATTTACGATACAGGGCCAGGCAATGGCATCTTTGTATGAGGAATAAAATTAAATGAAAAGTGCACTGTCTTGTCTGTCACATCACATGCAAAAGCAGAGATGTTTCTGTGACTACCAAGGTGGGGGGGGACCTTTTTTAACCTCAAGCATTAGACAGTCCTGGGACAATATTCCAATAATGCATTTAAGTAGGGGGGGTGGAATCCTGCTTTGTAAATGAATAAGAACCAATGCTGATCTCTTTAGATAGCAATGGAGGACCAGCCATGCAACCTTGTTTTTGAGGATGCAATGGTGGGTACTGTACTGTAACTATCGCCTGTTATAAATCTGCAAGCTGAGTGATAAACCAAATCTAATGGTTTTAAGTAGCAAGTTCATTTCTGTAAATGATGTTCCCGTAATCCAAAGCAGAAAGGAAAAGCGCCCTAATCTGTTAAGGATAGAAGGAACCATGCTTTATCTGCAGCTTTTTAATTATATCTCTTTGCAAAGATGCAGTTTGTGAGTTCCTGTTGTATCTATAATAAACATGGCCGATATCCATATCTGTAATAACCAAAAGCTTTTTGTATTTAAACTTTGAAGTTATTTTCCTTTCCATTCCATTAGGAACCAATGTCGTCATCCAGCTATTTAAAGAGAAGTCATTCATTTGGGGGCTTAACCTCACTGTCCACTGACACACTTCCCACGTACATCACAGATGCTGCAAGACAGCGCTGCATGGCCATCAGGTGAAGCTTACTGTGTTGACAATATATAGTATATAACAAAATTGCAATCTACCTCAACCACATGAACCCTAGCATCCCTATTCTGCGCATTGATATGGACATTTTAGCATAAGTATTCATCCTATACATGTGGAAACATGTGGCATTCTCTATACTGTTTTTCCTAGTTGATACTGTCTTCTCTTTCCTCCAAAGGGAGGAAGGACCAGGGGCCACTTTGTGGAATCCTTGTTGCTATTTACTGCATATGCCACGTCCTCCCCTAACCTCTAGTAACTAGTCTTGTAGACTCAGACCACTCTATTCTGCCCTCAAGGTCACCCAGGTGCTCGCACTATCTCATCGTCACCCATAGCAAACTGTCCTCCCTCCCTCCATGGGGAGGAGGTCCGAGCGTGGCTTAAAAGACTGTACTCTGCTTGCTTTCATTTTGTGTTCTCTGCAACTTTCTTTGAGACTTGTAGACTTCATCATTTGTGCTGCACATCTTACTTCTCACTTTGTTGGAATAAATCAATCCAGACAACTTTTTGAATTCTCCTTGATTATATTCTCAGAACGTGTTTAGTCTTTTATACAAGTGCATATAGAATATTTCCCGAACAGCATCTATAGGCAATGAGATGTGCGTGCATGTCCACAATCCTATTTTCTTCGTGTGCAGGAGCTCCATGGAGCTGAGGGACAGTAAGAAACAAGAGAGTGAAGAGTGGATGAGAAGGTACCAAACAAGGTCTCAAGCCATGAAGAAAGCAGTTGCCGTCCGTGCACAAGTTATGGACCCACATAGCAGCTTGAAAGAGGTGTATCACGAAAAACTAAAACAGAATCGGTAAGTGTCGTAAGAAAGGCTGTGTTTGATGTAATATTTCGCAAAGTCACATCTCAAACATGATAAGAGATTGAGATATTCTATATCTGCAATATATTTATATATCTGCTGCTCAGTGTATTTACTTGCACAAGAGCCTGTGGTATTCTATATAACTGTTGTTGATAATGCACATGACAACAACCACATACTTGTGCCAGAGTGGTCTAATCTATAATCTTCTCTATGACTGTCAGAGAGGCTGACCAGCAAAGGATGAGAGATTATGAAAGAGAACTGCGTGACATGAAAACACGAGTCAGCATACGCCCATTTCTGTTTGAACAGATGAAGCAGGTAAGCACAACAAAACATTTATTTGAAAAATGGATTGCATCAGAAAACGGTATCTTTCCCAGTTGCATTATCTTCTACCTCTTGTTTCCAGAGAAAGGCCAAGGCTCATGCAGAGCAGACATACAGGAACAAGCTGAAAGAAGCCGGGTTGAGTGAACATTTTGTAGAAGCAAATGGCGCTGCGGCTGAACTAACGCAGATGACATCCATATCATCATCCGAGGATGAGAAAGATGAACACACCATTGAAAATGGCACTCAGATCAGGTATGCAACATGGGTATTTCTTCCATATAGCACTTGTCTTCGAGTTTCGTCCATACAATCATGTAATTCCACTGTATCTGGTGACCGTATGAATAGAACCGGTGCTGGAAAGCCAAAGCCTGCATGTGGTTTAGTCATAATGTTACATTACATAATGCTGTGATTCAGCCTCAGAAACTTTGGACGAGAAAAGGCAAAAAGTGTAGCCAAGTAAAAGTTTCATGTAATTACTATATAGGCATTTTCTAACCCAACATGTCTGATTTAGGGAAGAAAATGTAGACGACGGAGAGAAAATTGAAGACGTAGAAGAAAAGAGCGTGAAATCCAACGGGTACAAAAAAACGAGATGATCAAAAAGGTCCAGGCGGCATGGATTGTCTTGTGGTCTTTCTGGTTGAGAACAGTGCTGTCCTCAAAAATAATTCATGTCAAGGCTAACTATGTGCAAAGAGGCAGTTGATAGTTTAAGATGTGTAACTATGAATTATGAAATTGCAATGCATCTGCATTTTCAGACAAATGCTAACACAAAGTCGAAATTAAATCAACATGCATAGAAATTCATAAGTAGGCTAATTACGTTTTTTTTATACATAATATATTTTAGGGGAAGGGAATTATGCTTGAAGTTTACAAATGAAAATATTTGGCTGTATGATATTCTATCCTCATTAAAATATTATGAAAGAAAATCAAAGGCTAGTTTTTATTTTTATTTTGCATTAAATAATTGTGTTTGGTAATATGAGAGTTGTTTAGAGCATAATGAACATTTATTCATTTGCCAGAAAATAACAGTTCAAAACAAATTGAGACTACTTTGTCTGTAAAGCCAGTTTGTTTTATTCTATTCTAAAACAAGACGTCTCTGACGGACGTATAAACGTCCTGCTAATCATATACGACTGACTTATGCTTAAGTATTAAAACTGTCGGTCAGCTGGCCCTTTCTCTTACAGTAGTTCTGTTTGAATAATCATAACAAATAATTTTGTCAATGGACAGGTCCCTTAAGGACAGGAAACATCTGAAATGGACATTTCTCGGATGCTTTGGTCAAAGTCCCTAGTTATTTCTGGAGCTACACTGCCACTTAAACAAATAGCCCTTACCGGTCATGTGCCGTCACAAAGGCAAGTCCAGTGCTCTGTCCAAGCCCAAAGTCCCACATCAAATGGCCTTTTGCACTGGCAATCCTCTGTGAGCATGTATTGAAGGAGCGAACTGCCTGGAATTCCAAGGATATATATTTTTTACTAACCAGATGGAAATGTCTGAACATGTAGATCGTAAAAATCGTATTAAGGTTGCTGTCTTAAGGTCTTGTTACTGACAGTTATAGACTAGTAGTATTAAATTGTTAATAGACTTTACTGTTTATTATCTGTACATAATTCCTACTATAATATGCACATACAGTTACTGTCTATATTTATATTTATACCTAGACCTACATGGCTGACATGTAGTATGTACGCATTGATCCTTCTTACAATGAATACACCCATTTTACAAGTGATATAATGCATATATTATATTTATGTCCGGTCAGTGCAGATGGCCAGGTCAGTCCCTATGTCTAATTAGATTGTTTATTATTGGTGATAGAATGCACATAATACAGATCCCTCTGCTTCTACTTACTGGTGGCCTATACACTATGCACACTTGACCAGCCCAGGCACAGAGAGATTTTGGTTATACTGTCTTTTATTGAGGGGCCAAGTCTGAAGGGCCTGTGGTCCCCCATTGTATTTGTATGTTTTTTGAGCGGTGCTAGCCGCTCCCAAGAACAGCTGTGTGTGTATGTATGTCTGTCTGTCTGTTTTAGCACGGACTGTGTTTGTAGCATGACCTATTGACCCCTGCAGATGCACACTGAGCAGTCAGCTAATTGGGATCGCATGGGTCACACACACACACACGCACGCACGCACGCACGCACGCACGCACGCACAGGGTCAATGGGTCACACACACCAGGAAGGACGGGTAATTACAACCCTGTGCTTAAGTCAACAACTGTGCTTGACTCCAAAGCACGACTCAAACTCACGACGTGTGCTGACTTTTGGCCTCTGAACTTCACCCACTAGTTTTAATTATGAATCATTTCTTCTGTCTGCGCTCCAGGCCAATCCGTGCAGTCATGTCACCCTTAGATACGAAGCCCACAACCATTGACCAAAGAGTGGCGCTCAATTAGCATAGCTTACTGTTTGACCGCCAGCAAGTCACCTCACGAGGAACTAATGTGGTATGGGGACCTACAGTATGACCTGTGACCCTTAGATCTCCCACCATTTTGAATTTTATTAAACAGTTCAAATCGATCTACTCCTGGGATGTTTGCGCAATTTGCCCGAAAACCTCTATGCACAACCTTTGTACCAATATCTAAAAACCCAGTATAAGATAAGTTTGTATGTAGAAAACATATATATAATATATATGTGGAAAAAATAGATATAATATATGGCTTATTGTGCGTATTGCATATAGTTTTTTTTAGCAATACCTAACTGCTCCAATGACTGTCTGTTTGGGGTACAAACAGCTGCAATACCGTTGGGTGACCTAAAGTGCCACTGTTGAGCAGCCTAAAACGGCCATTCACACTGAGCACTATAACTGCAGCCAGTCAGCGTTGTTGTTGAGCAGCCTGCACCGCTCAGTTCACACGGGTCTGATTTCTTTCTTATTACTTGGCCCCTGTTATCGATGCTTGCAGCTATATTATTATTTTTATCCTATATTAGTGTTACTACTAATTCAGTTCTCTATTATATCCTTACCTGTATCTTTGTTTGGCCTTACTGCAGTGCTGCTCTCCGATCATAATTCAACTGAATACAGATATTTTACCATCACTTCTGGGGCCATTGTTGTCTATACAGGCGCTCAAGATCTAGATAAAAAAAAATCACTAAATCAAGTGATCTACAAAAAGGAATACTTCTATGCCTAGGCCTGTATGGTATAAAAGTCCAAGTATTGGTTTAAAATGTGACAAACATTTGCTTTTGTTTGAAGATTCATGAAAAAGGATGTATAGAGAAGCTAAAGGTCCCTTGAATACTGTACCTACCTATAGATGTTACAGATAGTCAGAGAGTTCATCCCAACACCTCACATCACATCACATGACAAAGCTTCAAGGGCTCCAATAAGGTTGTCATGGGAACCATGTATCCCTCCCCACGCTGCACTGATCCCTGAGGAGAAGCTAAGGCTGTACCTATTACTGGAAACATCCAGTTCAGAGGCGACACTGTCAACTGAAAAGCCTAATCGATTAATAATTGAATTTGTGATGTATTGTGTACATATTTCTAATTATGTGCCAAATTGATTTATTATATAGTAATATAATAAATCATATAATGTAATAAATATAAATAAAATGTATGTTTTATTTGGACTGCAGGGTAACTGTATTTAAGCCATTTCGAGATGTCTGTTCTGTTTGGGTTCAGATAGTCTGTCGACTGTTGACGCGTCTCATTTATTTGCTGATGGGTTCTCAGATTGAGGTTCAGATAACATGTTGAACGTTTACCATCATGTTGTACTTTTGTTTTCACTGCCATTTTATGGTCTAAATTAATCATGTACAGTAGGTAGGTTTTGTTGCAGAATAGTTAGCGTTAGGTAACCCCTGCACGAGAATGCTACGCACGCACACCAAAGTCTTTATTCTGCCCATGGCAGAATAATCTAATAAATACCATAGTAATCAAGAAGGTGGTCAACCACTTGTTTAAACTGCTCTCAAAGGGCACCTACCTATGGACGGCTGCAATTCAAAACTGGCCCTCGTAAAATCTGAATCCCCCGTCCCCTTTCCCCCTTACTGCATGTTTTCTTTAACACTTTTCCTCATAAGATTTCCTGTTTTTTTTATATAGAAGTGTATATTTGTACTTAAAATAATAATATTTTCGCTTTAATTCAAAGTAAGGACTGATTCACAGCAAAGGAATGTGAGAGCACTCGACTGCCGCCTACAGTGTGTAAACAAGCTACAGCGCCTTACAGGGGGGGGGGCTGTGAGTGGGAACAAACAACATATCTCATTTAGATTAATAACAGGGTGAGTGTTTGGCCACCACATATTATGATCAGGGTGTTTGAGGAGTGGCCTCTTTTAGCAGATCAACAATATAATTTCACCAAGGAGGTCGCTCATTATTTTAGCCGCCGTACAATATTAAAATTCCCACGCGTTTAATTCTGAAGGTTGCAAGGGCAGCAAATCCGCTGACTGTACGGTGCCAACGAGGGCACCGCGATTTCTTTTAATATAAGATGAAAGCAGTGCATAATAAAATCAGACGGTGGTGAAGTTCACTAAGGGTCAAACGAGGCACGCCCACAGAGTAGATGATACAGGCCTCAAAGGGATCACTCCATCTTGAAAACAAACCACTTAAGAGCACCTATTGTTAACATTTAAATTAAAGGTTCTTCTGCAGTCCAACACCCAATGTGCTGGCAGTCCTTTAGAACTACTTAAGCCCAATATACTCTGCTGTACAATGATGAATAGCATAGCACAAGACATGTTGCTAACAGTTTACTTAAAGGTCAAGTCTATAATGCATCATGGTTTCATTTATAATGCAATTATAAGGCTTCATAACACTTGCTATATATTTTCATAATTTGTATAACTATATATATATATATAGTTATGCAAATTATGAAAATACAAGGTCTCAGTGGGAACACATAACTACCATAACAGTTAACTACCATGACAATAGTTATACAGTATATACAGTATAAGTGCCTTTGTTATAAGTTGTTATGCATAATTATGAATGGTTATAACGAGTGTTATGAAGTCTTATGACTGAATTATAATGCATCGTAAATGCAATTATAATGCATTATAGACCCCACCTTTAAGTAAGGTTTTATATGGTAGTTATGTGTTGTTCCACTGAGCTTATATTTTGCATAATTATAAACATTTATACAGTGTTATGAATCCTTATGAATACATTATAGTGCACTGTATGTAATGTGATTATAATGCATTATAACTAAGTATGATTATAATGCGTTATAGAACGTTTCTTAACATTTTAGAAAATGATGACATGCCCAAAACAGGGATGAGATGCAAGTGATTAAGGGCCAACTGTTGGTTTGCATGTTTGTTTTGTGTTTGTGTTTACATGTGCAAGTTGCCCCCCTGGTGCTGTCGCGGTCAGTTCACCTGCAGGAGGAGCTGTGGCTCATCGTTGCAGCCTCAGAAAAGCAAAAGCGAGAGATGCCTCTTTTTCTCCTTCAGTGGCATGAATAATATCCCTTCTCTGGAGAGAGAGAGAGAGAGAGAGAGAGAGAGAGAGAGAGAGAGAGAGAGCAAGCAGTCAGTGTGACAGATAAGAGCGTGGTAGGACTTGTATCCCTCTGACAGCACCAGGAGCAGTGGAGCGAGAGAGAGCAAGTGCATCAGGGTGTCAGTGTCAGGCAAGTCCCTGTGTGCACAAAAGCACACGCAACACATACGCGCGCACACACACACACACACACACAGACACACAGACACACAGTCTGGCTTTGCCATAAGAAGTTCCGAAAAAAGTGTACTCTTAACCAACGTACAGCATGCTTCGTCTACATACTTTTGCCAGGGATCGCATCCAACCTCTCGATGTATAACGCTGTCTCGGCTTGATGCTCCACTGTGCTTTCCAGGTGGGTCGGCAGAAGTGTCCTCTCGCGGAGTCACTATAGCATGTTATGGCTTTCCTCCAGCTGCACCTTCATCTGGTCCACTAGAATAGCTGCTGCTGCTTCTCCACTATAAGAACTTCTGCACGTGCACAGACACAAGAGACAGAGAGCGAAGATGGCAATGGCAGAGAAGGACAAGGAGCTGATACGAGGCAGCTGGGAAAGCCTGGGGAAAAACAAAATTCCACATGGTGTCGTCATGTTCAACAGGTAATATTCTATATCCTACATGGTTGCACGCATTGATGGGAATAACAGTAAAGTGAGAAAACAAGCCGTCAAGGTACTTAGTTTGTGCAGAAGATATTATTAATTCACTTCACATTGCTTTACACAAACGCAAGAAGGACAAGGTAAAGGATAGCTGCTACATTTTGTTAATTGTTGGAGAGCAGTCTTGCTAATATAGCACAGGTGTAAAGAGAAGATAACCTATGGCAGCTCCTCCAGGCTCCTGCACAGCACACTTGAGACCAAAGGCTTGACTTGTTGCTTGGCGACAGACGGCAATAATCTACAATTTACTTTGAAACAGCTGCAGCCAAAAAGACGCGAGAAGACAAGATCTGATTTAGATACAATTTATAGAGGGATATTGTGCCTTGCATGCATGCACCTCTAGTATTGAATGTGACATGTGTGTACAGTCAAATCATGTAGTGTTAAATGGACATACCGGTACGTTTTAAATGAAATAGTTGAATAAATGAATGGTTTTGAACTGTATCTGTTGTAGAATGTTTGAGCTGGAACCTTCACTCCGCGGTCTCTTCAACTTCGACACAACCTATGTTGAAGACTACCGCGCCAATGCCGATTTAATAGATCATATCACAAAGGTGAGCTCCGCTAGATACTGTACACACTGTATTCGTACAGCAGTTCACTCTCAAGACACAGCATTGAGCTCTTCGACATGTACCTGTGCATTCGTTTTCTTCTTTGTTTGTGTGGTGTGTGCGCACATACTGTACTTATCTGCTTCCAGGTGATGCTTGTCCTGGATGCAGCCGTCAGAAACCTGGACAACCTTCTCGCCCTGAAGGACTATCTGGTGAAACTGGGAAGGAAGCATGCGGCCGCAGGAGTCAGCATCAAGGCATTTGGTGTAAGACGATCTTACAACAGCATATTCAATTCAAGTCATTTCAACCATCCATCATTTTATCGTGACATCTCGGTGACCCCCGTGTTCCCTTGTTTGTTTTGTGCTGCTTTTTAGGTGGTGGGGGAGTCCCTCCTATACATGCTGCAGTGCAGCCTGGGAGAGGCGTACAGTGACCCCCTGCAACAAGCCTGGCTCAACCTCTACACCATTGTGGAGGCGGTCATGAGCCAAGGGTGGCCAACAAACAGCGAGCACAAGGCCGACTGACACAAACCGTTCGACAGTAGTTGCCATGGAGTGAGGCTGTGTAACTTTGCAGATGGGCTGATTTTGGCTGCTGTACATTTCCTCTGTGATTACGGGTTGTGTTGTGTTTATGCGAATGTACGGTGTAACCACGCACAGCAGTGATAGTTGGATCGATTGACATTCACAGAGTCCGCTTTCTTTTTCTGTGGATGTTGTAGCTACTTGACCCTGCTGCTATAAAGCGGAGAGGATTTTTGTCAGCCTGATTTGACTCCGCTAACATCATACGAAGTCCTCACATGGAGGGCGAGGCTTTAGGCGATAACTGTTCCAAGTTGAAACGGCTTTGTATATAATGGCATCGATATATCTACTCAAATGACAACAATGCTTGTGGTGGTCTTTGTGATGTATCTTTAAAAAAAGTTGCACAATAGTGAAACACTGGATATTACGTTTGGGCATCACGCTGATCAAACTGTGATGATTACTGTTGCCCACATTGGCAGCTTCTGTTAAAACTTTACAAAACCTGATGCAGAACCCATTAAGACTGTTTTATTATTTAAGATGGCAGTAACCTTTATCCTAAGGATTAACCACTTTAACCCTGGCATCCCTAATTCATTATAGGCAAGATGTTTATAAATTATTTGAAAATAGCAGATTCGCAAGCTCACAACACATTGCAATGCAATGCTTTGTGAGCGTTTAGTTCATCTATATTTGGGAAAAACGTAAGAGGGCTTAAGGGGGTTTCATTTAGAAATACTCTAGACACTGACACAAACTGTTGTACTGTATTATCTCCGATAGTTTCTTTTGTGATCTCTATGACTGTTAAGGCACCTCACTTAACATGGTGTGTGATGCCTCTTTATTCACAGAATCAATAGGGGCTTGAGCTGACTGTTTCTGACTGTTAATCTCTAACCTTGCTAGACTGTTATTGTTGCTTTAAGAGTTTGGAATGTTGGACATCTTAACTCAAGGAAATGAGAGCATTATTTCACTGGTATTAGTGTGATAGTTTTGCTGTAGTTCAATCTCAATAATGCCTGTTAATCTAAACATTGCTAGCTCCAAACACTACTTGACCACACTGACACAGCGGCCATTTTGCATTTACTTCATAATAGTAGTTGAGGTGTGGGAAACATCCAGGTAGGGCTTGAAGACTTGTTATGCATTATGGTCACACGTCACAATAAGCTTTATTGCACCACCACCATATAAAACTGGGACTGTGTTTGGGACTGGGACCCAATGATAGTGCTCCCCTAAATTCCCCTTCAGTTTATCTAGATCAAATCTCTTGCGATAATCAATTATGTGTGAATTTTAATTATTATTGCTGCTATAACATTGGCATATATCATTTAATCTTTCCTCCTGAGTTCATATTTACTGTCATAATGCCAAGTAATTTTGCAACAATACGCCAAGTATTTGATAATAATGCCACACAGCTGCTGATAGTGGTTATTATCGCTTTAGTCTGAGTTTACATTCATAAAGTTTATTTTTGTATTCTGAAGTGTATCTGCTGTGATAAGAGAGCTGATATATGCCCTCAAAATATTTAGCTTTACGTGTCTTTTCCTGTAGAATAATTCTGTCTCACAGGACAACCACATGATGTGTGCTGTACTAAGGTAGATAATTAACCAGACATTTCCGCTGCCCCCAAAGGAGCAAACAGTGCAACCAGAATAATATTGTATTCATTGTAATGGCTGCATTTGCTTTATTTATTTTTATTGTGTACATTTCAGTGGGGAAACCTTTATTTGTGAACTTGAATATCCCTGCGTAGTCTGCTCAACCTGTGCTTTCCCAGTTACAAGTGTATTGTTTGTTAACGGACTGTGTAGGTGTTGTATTTATAGCTGTTTCCTTCTTGGTAATGCACATTGTGGCTCATGTCTATTTTCAATTAGCTGAGAGTAGCTCTATTTGGCAGCCATGATTGACAAACTGTTTGTTAACTCCTTAACATCCAGGTCTGTTCATATTGGGTGTGTCAAAGTCTACCTCATTATCAGCTGCTAATGAGCAGCTCTGATTTCACCTAGCTATTATTTTTTACCAAAAAATGAAAACCCATTTGACAGATGTTGCAAATAGGCACTCTCTCAACCAAACGGCTTGTAATGTAATCTACACTTTATGTAACATGTTTTGTGCTTTCCTGACACTAAATAAAGACATTCTTATTCAGCAGTGTTTTTTTCACCCGGTTTGTTTCAGTCTCCGACCGATAACTGATAGTTGAAATGCTATTATGTTCCGTGTTCAAGAAATCAATCATATTATGCACAATTTCTCCTACTTTCTACTCTGAATGCATGTTCCCTAGCATTATGTAAGAGCCTTGTGCTGAATGGCCAATTCCCCTTGGCTACAGAAGCGAGGGCAACCTCGGCTGAATATCAGAGCGCTGTAAATATCAGCGGCAATCAGCCCACTTAAACATGCAACTGCACAATGTCACAGTAAGATCATCTCTAGAACTCCACCCTGCCCTGACATAAGGAAAAGGAACACAGTCCAGTTTTTATCCTCATTTGCAACAGTACACAGATGCTTGTTTGTGTGATTTATTGAGTGAGTGTGTGTTTGCTAAATACATATAAAAATGTTGAGAGACCTTATGGTGTAATATTAAAGAACCTCATTAACTGCACATGGGCTCGTTCCTTCCACAAAGAATTCACACGCTCAGTTTGGCTGCATCACTGTTAGCGTCGCATCTGTGGGCTGACTTGACTGTCTGTTGCTGCCGCTGGAATAGTGGTTGACATCATGGCCCTAATTCGACATGGCCCTAATCTGTCTCCACGCACAGCCAATGTTGTAAACACTCTCTATCCCAATGAAAGTTGGCTTTATGCATTGCTGATGCAATGTTACTAGTCCTGCTTCAGCCTACAGAGCAATATGGGGGCCAACACTTGTCTGCCGAGGCACTTAAAAAAATAAAATAAAAAACTGGCCTTGTCTCAGGCCCCCCTAACCAAATGGGTGAATGAATAATAGGTTTAAGCACTTTTAACCCGACCACCCTAATTTGGCTACGTCATTTTAGGCACATTTTATATTAAAATTGGCCAACGGGAGGACTGGATCACGTCATCATGCTCATGTCACTATGACTTACCGTCCCATAACCATATAAGGAGTTCCCAATACAGCTATGCCCAAATATGTAATGTTGTCGTCTAACCTCAATGTGCCGTCATGGCATCAGGCACAAACAAATCAGTCAGCTCCATATATGGGCACACACAATATGTGCAATTGTGCATACTGTATATACTGATGACACCAGGGATCTTAAACACCGGCGCAAAAGGGACATCAATGAAAGATAGAGATCTCCATATATGGGCTTATTGGTTGGATGGCGGCATACTAGCGGCCCGTACTTCTACTGTCAAAAATATATATTTTTTTAAACCGCAGATCTACAAGCTCACAAGGCATTGTGATACAACGCCTTGTGAGTTTGTAATTGTACCATTTTCACTATTTTATGCTGAAGTATGTGGTTAAGCACTACATTATGGACACTGGGAATGGGTATAGGTCTCTATGGGTCTAGCTCTAGCAGCTAACTCACCCCTGAGAGCTGCTGTGCTGATTCTGAAGGCTGGACACATTCTAGAGAAGAGCCTGTGAGAAAAGAAAACACACATTATTTTTAGAAAGTCTGCAATGTGTTTTGGAATGAAGGGGGATTGAACGTTGTCATAGCAACTGTGAGGGTCCAGAGCGGCATGTATGAGTGTTTGGTTTTGGTGAAAGAAAAGCAAAGGGCTATAGCCTATAGGTACTTCAATCTCAGCTGATAAATCATAGAGGATGGGAGGGGCGGGGGGGCCCGCAAACGAAGATGAATACGTTTTACAGATCATCCAAGAAGCAGTACTATGACTAATTGGCCAGCTTTGTCAACCAGAGCCGTTTGGTGGCCAGTGCATGCATGGCCACCAAAACTTTTGCAACGCTATTGGTATTGTCTAATTTGTCAATATACTGTCGCTCGCTGAAAACAACTGCTGTTGAACATTAAGTTTCGGCAAGCACCACCACAAAGAGTGGGTACTAGAGATTGAAGCTCATTATGTGCTGTGAGCTTGTAGATCTGTTATTTCTGCTGAATGTTGGCCCCAGAACAAGTCGTTAACCCC
>OOFJ01103961.1:0-16105 GCA_900323375.1 Benthosema glaciale
TTATTTATATGTTAGTAGTTCTCAAATAATGAATCTCAAGGACCCCAAAAATTATCTGTAATTGGCCCCCGACCCTCATCTGAAAGTATGTTGTTCCAGGAACACCCAGAGCCAAAGATACGAGTTAAAAACGTTCGTTCTGAAACAATATATTCAAAGATTTGCGCCGCATTTTCACGATTTCTCAAAAATAGCAGACCTACAAGCTCGTAGCGCGCCACTCGGTGGCGCGCTATGAGCTTGTAGATCTGCTATTTTTCTATAGCTAAAGCATAACATAATGCTTGAAACACCAAAAAGGTCCCCGTCTAGAAAGGGTTAAAGCAAAAGGAAAGTTTGACATTTTCCCCTCCCATAGGATTATAATGGGAGGACAACAAGAAACCTCTATAAAACAAATTGCTCAATAGTGACAGCCGGTCAGCAAGTGGATTCATGAAGGTATGTATACAGACAATAGTTTAGGCCAATAAAAAAGACTATATACCAAATTTCCCACTTTAAACAAAAGAAGCCTGTCGGCTGCCGGACTATAGTGTCTGAATCAACGTTGTGTTTGTTTATGTACTAAAAGAGTGACTTTGAGAGCTGTTTTAGTGTATAATGTAAGTCAATGAGGAGCATATTTTGAACTATCAATTTCTAATCACTGGAACATTTATTTTTAATTTCTGGTCCACATTTGGAATTACATCATGGCAAGGTAACTACACAAAAAACTCAAAAAGTGGTCTTGCCCTTTAACATTGAAGTCAACAAGTATGTTCAGTAATGTTATGACTGGAGAAAGTGCAATCAAATATATAAACTGTTCAGGAAAATGTTCTGTCAATGTACAATATATGGTTGAATCTGTGAATAAACAATGACATTTTCTTGATGCCACTATGGTCCTAGAATGCTATAGGCATCATATTCACAATATTCTTGATTACTATTTTGTATGGATAGATGATGTGTATTCTTTTTTATTTTACAGATCTGGTGGGATTCCCTTGGCTCTGAGGATGTGGCCTTAACAGATTCTTCCACCCATTATTCTCAGTGTGTGTATGTGTGTGTGTAGATATGGACGTGTCTGTGTATTATCCCCTTCAGTTTTGAGATGCACACTCACACAACCTTGTACACACATGCATACTGCCAAAACTGACACAGCCTATTTGCCGCACTCCTGACCATGACTACCAGCTCAAATGTGAAGAACTTTTAGTTGTCTTTTCCTTTTTTATATACATGTAAGAATTTTTTTGGCTTCCATACCATGATGGCACACCAGAGTACGTTTGTCCTGCCACAAATTTGGGACTTCACACACTGCCGCGATATGCTCTGGTGAAAGACGAGAAATATGACAAAAAAAACAAACAAATTTAATCAAGGATTTGTGCCTAATTGTTACATGTTTTCTATGAGACATTTAAGCGAATTGCTTTACAAGTGAGGAACATTTATTGTAAGGGATTGCTTATGTGTATGAGCAATTATTTTTTAATGTAGTATGTCATTCCCAGCGTGATGGTACAGTCTTACATATGTTATGTAACCAAGCTCCTGGCTGTGAGGTCGAATTGTCTCTAGCCCACTTTTCCTCCAGGAAAAGGTAAAATGTTGATAATTTGAGCACAGGCTACATGAATGTCAGGACCTCTGACATCCAGATAGGGTCTGACAGAGTCTCTGTTTCATCCTACAGGGCATCTGGAGAGTTAGAAGGGGAGGATTTTCTTTGTAAATTAGAGTTGATCCAGTGGTAGAATCAGTCAACTTCAAACTGTTCTTCCTGTTTATTGACCACACACTCTAGTGTTACTCCAGTTCTCCCTTGTCCTGGCTTCAGTTAGTGATAATGCTTTATTTACTAAAGTGTAGGTAGACCAGACAAAGCACAGTTGTATATAATAAACTGAAAACTATGGGTGTCAACCGTCAGTGCATTTCAGTTTCTACAAGGCCAACTTATAAACAATTATAAAAATACTGATCAGCAGTACTGTTTTTGCTTTGACTTAGAAAATGTCTACAGTGACAACAGACTTGAATCCCCATGTTTTTGCCCCTTAATCGATATTATAAACTTAAAACGATCTTGACTCCATTGATGTAAGGAATCATATCGGCCCACTGAAACAGACAAGCCTTTGCCAAGTAGAGGCTTTGTATTCTTAAAAAGATCATTCCCATTAAGTTACTCAGCCACTCAACTTCCACCTGAGTACGTTTTCCTTGTATCTTCTTACTGAGACAAGTCTGATATGTAAATTCACTTCATCCATACATTACTCTGATATGTTTCATGTTGAGCAAAGTGAAATATATATATATAAGAATATATATTTTTTTGTTAGTCTATACATTGTAGATTTCTAAATAACAAAGGCAATATTAGTTTGAAGTTTAGAGTGTATTGTAGATTATCTGAATGAGGGATATTTGACACTTAAATGAATTTGTTCAAAAATGAGCTCAACATTCAACTGTGCTTTGCTCAGGCAGGATGGCGAATGAAAAGGATCAACTTAAGATAATTGTACAAATGTGGTTATCCTTCCACCCCCCCATAAGTTAAAGTCACCATAAAAGGTGATATGATGGCCTAAATACAGTTTTAGTTTGTGGAATTAGAATGGAAGTGTATTGTCCCATAACCAGAGGAATTCTTTATTTCCATATGGGGACATGTGGATGGAGTGTGTGTCACCGTCCTTTTGAAGTGTTCTTACTCAAGTGGTGAGGCACCATAAGGCAAATTGTAGGGAGGGATTTTTTAAATCTCTTCTAACAGTAATTATGCAACTGGTTTTTTGAATGTAGCTACCATTCAAATGTGTATCGCCTTCATTTTCTGATTTCATATTCATGGGTTTTGTCAGTACAGTATCATTGTCATTTCATTTCAGTTTTTATTTTATTTTTTTACCGTCTGCATTCTTTCAGTGTGCAGCTAACTACAGTATACTGCACATTTGTTTTGGAGGCAGACATTGGTATTTGAGTGTAAGATACAAGAGAATATGGAGATCAAAAACAGTGTTATTGATTGTGATATTGTTCCCATGTTGTCTCCCGTGGTGAAGGATCTTTATCAACTTGTAATCACAGATTCTGTGGGGGTGGGGGTCGAAGAGCCTTTTGTGTGTCCTGTGATCATAGTATTGTTGAAAGATCTAACTTTAATTTGTAGAAAAAGATGGGGAAAAGAAAAAAAAAAAAACTTAAAATCAATAGTGTGGCCTTTTCATTCTCAAGACTGAAGATGTCATGGTGGGAGAGTGATGATACCTTATCAGTGCCTGAACTTGTATTTTCATTATAAGACAGTTTTATTTTGTAAACCATTTCATTTTATCACAGAGATTGGAGAGGTACCTGTTCATTTCCGTCACCCTCCCCTCTCCTATGCTTTTTTCAATTTTCAGGAAGAAGTTTAAAGTGGTATAAAGAGATTCCCGCCCCCCCCTCCCCCAATGTATCTAGTAAAATAAATAAATGATATGTAGATCTTGTTTAGTTTTTATTCCTTTCTTCTAATTATTCAACTGGATTATGACCATATTGTCCAAACTACTGTTTTTATTTAGGGTCGTGGGTTCAGGTCATGCATTTCTTTTCTATGCCCCCTATTGCTAAACCACTCTACACTACTGGGTTCAAAGGAGATGCTGATGTTTGGCCCGCTTTTTGATACACATTGATGTGTACGTATCGCTTCGGCTTTGAAGTAGGACGCTGTTTTTATTTTTGAGCTGTAGTAACTGGAGCTTCTCGTCATTACTAGCAGCATTTTCAGTTCCCGTGTAACAGAGTACGAGTCCTTTGCTGCGATGGATTTCAGCACATTACGACTTCAATGACAATTTCCTTTTAGACTTTGAGATCTCTACATTTCACTTTTCTGAATGCCAGCTCTGGCTTTGACAGTGACTTTTTGTGAGAAGTTTTGAACACTTCTTTCAAAGAGTTGTTTTGAAGTTCTTTTTTTTTCCCCTTTTTTTTTCTCCCCCTCTTTTTTTTTCTATTACAAGATGAATATGTACTAAATACTGCAGATTTGTTTGGGGAAGAATGAACATTGAGTATTCTGTAAAAACAACCCACAATGACAACCTGTAGCCTACATCCTGTATTATGAGTTATGTGATGGGGGAATTTTTTGAGTCTGCATTGTTTCTTGACCTGACTCTTGGCATACATTCTTTTTGAAACCTGAAGAAAATAATTGTCCTCATTTAATGAACAAGAGAGGATGTTTTAGTAACATGACTAATATTAATGACAAAGTGTTTAGTTGATGGGATTCAGCTTTTGTTTTGGAAAAAGAAAGTAATAAAATGACAAAAAAATGGCATCTTTCACCCATCACAATTTTGTTTGAGCTAGAAAATAGGGGGATATTAATATTTGAGTGTTGAAACAAGTACATTCACAGCTACAGACCCTGACATCTTTACACTTGGGGTGAGGACATGATCATGACTACTGTAGTGTCCTCAGAGTGCCTCCAATCCCAGTATCCTTTGTTACTTTGTTTTTATATATAAATATATATATAAAGTAGTTGAGAACTGTCCTGTATATAACAGTAATGTAGCAATAAATGTGCCATTTTTAATAACAGAATTATACATTTTTCAATGTCTGGCTTTTGAATCTTGTATACATAAAAATGAAAATAAAGGAAAACATTGTAATAAAGGGTTTATTATAGTTTGGAAAGTGAATTTGTCCATATTTTCCCAGTGATAAATGATCAAACATTACTGCCAGTCTGCCTCGCGTCAGTGCACAGTGTATACTACTACATGTATTAAAAACTAGTTGATAAAGGCTACTGCTACTATGACTCAGAGTCGGAGATGCTCTCAGACATACCGGTTATTTCAAGATTGAACATAGATATTGGATAATATTAAATACCGAATGAAACATTGGCCTAAGATGACCCTGTATTGTACTAGTGTCAGTGTGCGGCTTGCCTTGCGGTTATTTTTGATCAGGCATAAGGAGAGACAGCCCGCGGGTCCTGAACAGCCATCTGCGGCGACGACGAGCCAGATTTGCATGGAGTAACAGTAACGGGAGAGGACAGAGAGCTAGAAAAGCGAAGGTCAGAATGGTAATGAATATAATAAACAAAGTGGTCGGTGCGAAGTACGTCTCCATCCTCCAGACGTGGTGAGTTGAACGGGTAGCAACTAGCAGCAAGTGTACCTTTTCATGGCTGCTGAAACCTAATTTCGTCATCATTTTAGTCCAAAACATGTCAACACGTCCGCCCTTCCATATGACCGAACTAACTAGTTGGCTTAGCTAAATGTTAGCTTATTACGGGCGAGTTGGAAACTGCAGAAAGTAAAATGTCATTGAGATTACAAAGTTTATATTTGTATGTCGTTTAATACAATACGTATCGAAGCTATGTTTCATGTTAAAATTGTCAAGAGTTATTCTTTAATACATGGGAATTTCAAATGGTGTGTGGCAACGTTTCTATTGATGTGTAATACCAATTTATTGCTACTGTCTGGTGGGCTGTTTGTTAATGTTTTGAGACTGTGAAAACTGCTACTACGTACTGTTAGTTAGATCTAAAACATATTGGGCTCAGTATGAGCCGTATGGCACTTTGAGTTCACATCACCACCAGATCACCTTGCAGGAGGTGACCCGACCAATGGCATATTCACACTGTGCTGACTGTAGTGATACGTTGATAAGCATTTGAACCCAGTACTCTAGTCTAATACTGTAGTCAATAAATAAACAATTTGGCAAACAAGCCCTTATTTCTACCTTATCAGGCTGGAATGGGTGACAACCTTTTCAGTTAATCAGTACCACAAGTCCACGACGATACGATGTATTTAGCCTATCAGAAGGCAAACACACAACCTATTAATAGCTAATACTATGACACAAGACACCTCAATAGGTATCTTGACGTTTAATTAAGTTTAGCATATGCAAGCTGTGAGCAGCTCGGCTCACCTCCATCCATAGTTATTTTATATTCCAAGTTGGAATCAAGCTAAGGTGATGATATTAGGGAAGTCTGTATGCATTATGTAGGTTGAAGTGTATGTCATGCCATTGCCAACCCTCATGATAGGGCTGTCACGATTACAATTTTTGTAATTTTGTAAAAAAAAAAGTTGACGATTCATTGTCACTCAAATAATTCTGATTAACGATTTCATTGTTTTTGGCATTGGAACATATGCATACTATTTTAATTAATTTTTGGCTTTTAGGCATGCACATAGCAGATATGTCAAATAACTGTAATTACAAAGAAAATGCTTAATTTTATAAAATAAAAAGGTAGAAATGGCTTAAGGGATACTCAACTTCAGATGGCTTTTGCTGAGTGGCCCACTCAGCAAAATTCCAAGGGCCAAGGGCCGCAAGCCAAAAATGTCAGTATTATTTTTGAAATGTTTACAAAAGTATTTTGTAACGGACTACACAACTAGTCTAAAAGTAAAAAGCCACATTTCCATCTATAAGGCATATAATACATTGTGATTTTTTTAAATTACAAAATGAGTCTTCATTCACAAAATGTGGAAAACATTTCATGAACACATTATCATAGGTGAATAAATATGTGGTTAATACTCATATGACATCAGCCCATATCACTTTCTCTTGGACCAAAAAGACTATACCTAGGCCTACAATCTTGTTCAAAACAATGAAAATGACATTTTTTTAAAATTTGTATGACCATGATGAGCCGCAGGTACATTAAGCAGGTGCCACATGCGGCCCATGTGTCATAGTTTGAGTAGCACCGGCTTAAAACGTGTCACAAAAGTTGTAGGCTTGTAATTTTGCGATTTCTTTTTATGTATGATGATGATTAGATGATTATGTAATAATTGTGACAAATATCTCTTGATTGAATGTCATGCCAGCCCTCATGGTCCATACTGACGATGACACCTGTGAGGTGCTCACATTTCTTTACATAAACCTGTAGAGCGAAATGTGGTCTGACCCATTTATGAATCACATTGTTCTGTCTCATATTTTGTTCAGGATACCAAATCTGGTTGGTTGGGGCTCCGTTGGTGGAGTGGCATTGGTTCATTTTACAGACTGGAGGCTCTTCCTGGACTATGTGCCCTACATTAATGGGAAGTTCAAGGATGATGACGCAGAGTAACGTCTCACAAGATGATGAAATTGTGAGTGAATTGTTTAATAACCACTATCAAATTGCTCCTGATGTGCTAGTAGGTGCCTTGCATGGTTTCCGCTGCTATCAGTGTGTGAATGGGTGAATGTAATGCACAATCTATGTAAAGCGCCTTGGATAAAGGCGCTATATAAATGCACCATTTACCATTTACCAATAGAGCAAATAAATATTATATTTATATATAAAGTAGGGTAAGTGATTTTATTTGGTTAAAAATATTCTGATAGTACTCATTGCTATGAAGTGTTTATTCAGTCGGCCTCAGGTCTAAATGGGTTAAACATAAAATGCATTTTCAGGTCAGCATACTGATTTTATGAAAAAGGAATGTAGTGATGTATCTTCTCAACAACAAACTTTGTTTTAACCAAAAAAATATCACTTGCCCTACCTTTTTAACCACTATCTATTATTAGTGTAAATGGTAAATGGTGCATTTATATAGCGCCTTTATCCAAGGCCCTTTACATAGATTGTGCATTACATTCACATATTCACACACTCATGGCAGCGCAAACCATGCAAGGCACCTAGCGGCACATCAGGAGCAATTAGGAGTTAAGTGTCTTGCTCAAGGACACATCGACACTAACTCTGGGGGAGCCCGTGTTCGAACCGCCATCCAGTCACTCTACCCCTGAGCCACCGCCGCCCCATGTATCTAGTATTTTGTGTATCATACTTTGTATTGGGAAATTTTTGGTAGAAGTAAGAATTAAAAGAATCTCAATCCAGACTGTCATTACTGGCTCAATGGCATACCATTTCGGTCATGGGCCTTCTTCAGGTATGAGGATGATCCTTGACTGAAACCTAGCGCTATTAAACTACACAACAGTGTAGGGGTGTTCTTGGGTAATTTACCTGTGTATACTCCGTCAACACACCTGTCAGAAAGATTCTATCCAGGTGTGCAGGTGTGTTTTTTTACTGTATGGAAGGACAGTGCTAGTACATCCTTATATGATCTGTGGCTAACAGCCTGGGAACCCATCCATTCAAAACACTGGAGTAAAACATTTTAAAAGCACATTTTATTTTTTAAATGTTCAACATCCTTAACTTGTGGCAGACTGATTGTTTCCTGACTTTGTATCGTAACTTACATTCTAGAGAAGAAAGGAGGGAGTATTTCAAACGACTGTGTGTTAATTTGTTGCTCCGGCAGGAGCCGTGTCTCTACACAGGACCCGGATTTGTGGATGAGGGCTTACTCAATGCTGGCTGAAGAGGGATGCCCTGGCCCACCAATCTGCCAATGAAAGCGGGCGCATTAAGAAGTTGCACTATGGGGCAGAGGCTCTTATCAAGGTTAATCATTTGGTTCAAGGAGGATAAATGACTAAAGTTTGCTTCAAATGCCAGTGTTCTGCCCCCCTGATTGTAACTTTAGTCACTGTAATATGTGAATGTTTGTTTTTTCCTTCTGTTATTTAACGTGAACAAATATTATGGTTTTCTGTGCTGACAGAGTATTTTAAATATTGCCAAATGTTCAATTGTGCACGGTGGAAGGTTTCCACATTGTATTGTGTGGTTTTGCCTCAATGCTAGGCCTATATTTTCTGAAATAAAATCTTAAGTATGAACATGGCTGTTTCTTTTGTGTTCCTTTTTTGGTATATTTGTGTGTTTCTTCTGATATTTCTGACACTGCAGCCTAAACGTAGGAATCGGTAGGATTTGTCATTTTAATTAAACTGTACTGTATAAGGAATGTGTTGTAAGTATAACGAGTTGTGCGATAGGTTACATCAACATTCCAGTCGCATACTTCATTGCAATTAAAATAATAATAATTAAAAAAAAAAGATTAATTATTCCTCTAAAATGATGAGCTAGTTTCCGGGCGTAAATCTGTCCCATTTTATCAAGCTACGAATTCTGCGTGGATAATGTCTTGCATTTCTCCCATCGAAGGGGGAGGGGACTGAAAGAGGAGAGGGGAGAAGGGATTTAACAGCGAAAGGGAGAAAACCAGATAGTATCTTCAAGATGGATAAAAACGAGTAAGTATATCTAAAGGATAATGCAATGGACCCACCATAATTTCGATTATTTGTGCTTATAATGCGTAATGTGTCGTGTTCATAATGCATTTTGAAGAGTATGTTTATCATCGATTAGGTATAGGCGTTCGGTGGTCTCGGATTTGCAAATACAAATGCTCTGCAATGTCTTACAACAGATTGTAAAATTTGTTACGGATTTACTGTTGGCGTCACGGTGAAATAATGACCTTGTTATGGATGCTTAAAACTTGAAAGCGACGCAAAGGTACATCATGCACAAACAATGTCACATTTAGCAATTTCTTCGTTTTTACATTAAATGGCGTTTAATTGTTTTCCTGCAGCATATTTTCCAAATGGGGTACAAAGATTCCGTAAATGCATGTCACCCTTTAAAATGTCTGCATTTGATCGACAAGGCCTACTTTGTTCATTCATTAAAAAAAGAGCCCGGCTCCAAGTCTGAATGACACACAGGGTACATTGTCGTGAAACGCTTCTCCAATTTCACGTAGCCTACATGAAACTTTCACATTATTGTAAAGCTATTCGGTTGAGCGACACATTATTGCCGTTGCCGGCGTTTTTATGTGTCTCCTTGCAAATGTATATAGTTTCACACACGTCGTGACGGTTATCGTGTTTTGCTAGTGCCATGATCTATTTGAAATACATTTTTTATAGCATATCAATTTTTATTTCATCGCGAAGCTAATGTTACTGTAGTACAGGTGTTTCACCAATACCGGTGTCTTATCGCATTCTGTGACTCGAGAGGTCGCCGCTTTGCAATCGCAGTAAATGCATTCTTCACAAAGCGGAGTAGGTGCCAAGTTGCCAGTAAAAAAAACGTTTACATGGGCTGCTTAATATTAGATTTTATGCGTTAGTTGAAAATAGTATGGCACGTATGGAAAATACTAACATTTTATTGTTTAATAGGTAAGTTTTTTTGACAGGACATTTGCATACATTTTACTCATCATCTTTGACTTATATTTAAAACACATTGTGGTGGGACCTTAGGGGTGGGACCCACTGACCAAAAAAAGGGCCAATGCCACAACGTGACAAATGGTAAAAACAGCGACCCTTCGTCGCCACGACGACGGCACTCGACGGGCCACCAATGTGGGCACTACACACCGTCACCGTCCTACTGCTGTTGTGTTTTATTTGCGGGCTCTAGACCTCGTTGTCCCAACAGGCGAGTCAGACACACACAGACAGGCAGGTAGTGATGTGGCCGCGACGGCCACGGCGGAGCGATCTGCCTAACGACAAAGAGATGTGATGATGATGATGCCGTCGGGCAGGCAGCGAGATCTCATTACAGACAGCGCGTGTAAATGTGTTAGCCTTGTAATGTTGTGAAAAAAACAAAAACAAACAAAATTGCGTTTTCACTTGCTTAAAATAGCACCAAGTCTAGTCTAGTCGCCGCGGGCACTTTAAAGTGGATTTTATAGGCTAAAATCGCGGTCGGTAATGGAGAAGAAAAGGTGGGATTGCACTGCTCTCCCCAAGGGCTGGAAAATGGAAGAAGTGACCAGAAAGTCGGGTTTGTCCGCTGGAAAAAGCGACGTGTATTATTTTAGGTACTGAATGAAAACATGAGGTTGTTACTTCATTCAAGTGAAAGCCACGAGGCTACGAGCTGGGAGGAAATTAGAAACGGAGAACTAAAGTTTTGGAAACAAGGCGTCTGTTTGTACTAGGCCAGTCCAGGCCAGTCTGCACTATGTTGGGATGAGAAGGAGCGTGTCCCACCCAGCCATATGTAGCCTAGTACTTGTACGTAATTCTTAGTGACGGCTGGGTCCATTTGGTTACATTTGTTACACACTCTTACAGTTACAAATGGATACAGAATAGATTAACATTAACAACAACATAGGAGTTTGCTGTAGAAGTAGCAGCTACTGCCAGCTAGTACTAGTACTTGGTACTAACGTTAATCCATAAGCCTGTCGAGGCCTTGCAAAGCCTCAAGTCTCTGGTCCTAATGTAAACGTACAATTTCCCCACTATAAGTGAACCAACAACGTCAGATTTGTTTCCATTTAGCAGAGGAGAAGAGCAAGATGAGGAACAGAGGCGAGGAGAGAGGGGGGAGGCTCAGGCGGGTCGTTTGTATAGTTTGTGGTAGGCTACTGTACCATCCTACTGTTGTTTACTGTGCTGTGTGATGTAAGTTATGTGCATGAGTTACTAGCACGTTGCAGCAGCTGTTTGTTTCTACTCATTGCAGAATCGTCGCTGCTAGAAGTGAAGTCAACAATGTTTCTACCCTGAAACATTTTGTGTTTAAACAGAATTGTTAACACGGATACCAACACGATTGTTCCATTCTGTATCAATTGTTACCATTTTTTGCACCCATGGTTATAATATTGTTGAGTTTGAAAGGAAAAAGTAACACTTTTTGTTTTGAATGTGATGTTAATGGGCCATCAGCATCCTTTTCACTCACCGTTGTCACAAAAATGATGCGATTCATGGACTCATTGCGATATGGATGATGTGGTGGTGTTCACAATTTGCTTTTGACTTGTTGCATGTCAAGGTTCTTTATTTCTGTCTGCAGTGTTGTTCATACCATTTTGATGTGTGGCCTGTGTCCGTGTTTGTGTGCAGGTTTCTTATTTGGCTGTATGTCTACTGCTCCCAACCTTTTCTGTGACCAGGGCCCAGTTGAAAGTGTTTGCGGGCCACCCATCTGATCATTTAACGACGCGCTGTGAGGTTGTCGATCGGCCATTTCCAGTGAAAGCTTTCCCCACAATTACGTAAAAAATAAAAGATACTAGTATTGGGCCCTGAGGGACTCCGGCACTCCGCTCAACCGTAGCAGGGTTTAAGTGGTTAACGGCGTGTTAGTAGTCAGATGGGTGGGCCACATGCAATTTTAGAGCATGTTTATTTTAATGCTCCCCCGCTTGGATCAATGGAATTAAAACATAGGGGTATACTTCAAGGTCCTATGCTCAAGGTTTTAAAGTAAAAAAACACAACAAGTTAATGTTATATTATAATTTAAAAAAGTGTTTTGCCAATTATTTAGAGGCACACTTGCACTCATGGCCCATTAGTGGTCCCTGGTGGCGACACAGGTTGGGAATGGCTGCTGTATGTCCATCCATGGTTGACTTTACAATGTATTCAGTGTTGTCACTTCTGTCTCTCCTCCTGCTCCTAGCCCCTCTGGGAAGAAGTTCCGGAGTAAACCTCAACTGGCCCGTTACCTCGGTAACCAGATGGACCTCAGCTCCTTTGATTTCCGTACAGGGAAGATGCTGATGAGTAAACTGAACAAAAACCGTCAGAGATTGCGCTATGACAACAACAACCAGAACAAGGTGAGACGAGGCCTGTCACCATTATTGCATAATCGCAATTATTTGAGATAATTGCATGTAGATCTAGTTATTGGTAGAGGTCAGGAAGGACAGCCTTTAATGTGTGTCTATCAAACAGACAGATCTTTATTGATCCCACAGGGAAAATTCAGTTGTCAAAGGTAGTAAAGCAGTTTTAAACAGGGCATATACAGAACAAGAGATGGAGCTAATTACCCCAGGCCGTGAACCAGAAGTTAAAAGGGTTTATATTAAATTGTGTAACCGTGATCAGCAATGCTTTAGTTATTGGCTGTGAATTGATTTGAATCGGAATCTGGGAAAATAATCAGATAAAGGCATAAAAATAAAAATAAATCAAGACAATGCGAGTCAATGCTTGTGGCCATCTTGGATCCCGGGTCATTGCCTGTGTACTTGCTTGGATAGCAATACAGGGTATTATAATCATGTGGCTCACAACTGCAAACTAACTTAATCAATATAAAACATTACAGACAAAATATCTTGTCGACGGCAGGAAACATGATAATCAAGAACAAGTTTATTCAAAACATATTGCGCAACGCAGATCCTGTGGCAATTTATATTTCCAGAGCAGATTGAAAGGTCGGAGTATTCACCTAAAATGAAAGCAAACCTGAATATGTGGAGACATGTCCAGAACATTCCTTACTATATTGTTCTTTCTGGACTCAGACTTGATGGAATGTCTTGAGGTCAGTCCACGTTCCTCTGCTTAGTAGTGACAGACATAAACACAGGGATATTTGACAAAAGTTCAGAAACTATGACCGAAGCTTTCTTCTCTATATAGAACAGCTTCTGAAAGAATGTACATACAGCTGTGCGTATGGTACAGTACATATACTTAGCAAATACTGGTGCATAATATACATAGTTCGTACTAGAGATGTCCTGATACTGTATCGGTATCGGCCCTGATTTGTCATCGGGTCATATCGGTATCTGCGAATATGCCAGTCTAACCACCAATCCGACACAGGGGTAAGGTTGACACTATGCTAAGTAAATAAATGTTTGGGCATATGGAGTTTGCTTTGGAGTTGCCCAAACTGCAAGTGCACATTTGAGTGAGTAGTCCGCTATAAACTCAACACAAGATCACAACACTGGTATCGGTATTCAGTATCGGTATCGGCTAACACAGTAATTATGGTATCAAGATCAGATTGGAAATGACAAAAGTGTATTGGGACATCCCTAGTTTGTGTTCTGACTTTCTTTAACTTCTGTGTGTGTGCACATGTTTATTATGTTTCAAAGGGTAAGCCTGACCTGAATACGTCACTTCCAGTCAGACAAACAGCGTCCATCTTTAAGCAACCTGTTACCAAGGTTACCAACCACCCCAGTAACAAAGTGAAGACAGATCCCCAGAAGGCAGTGGATCAGCCCAGACAGGTATCACCCTCATCCTATTCTTACAATATGAAGAAAAAAAAACACTTGGGAATAGCACTTTTGCAGTAATCGTGCTGTCGTGTTGGAAGTGACCACGATGAATTGTTGAATACTAAAAGCGATCACACTTTTCTGTCCACAGCTGTTTTGGGAAAAGAAGCTCAGTGGTCTGAATGCTTATGACATTGCTGAGGAACTGGTAAAAACTATGGAGCTGCCTAAAGGCCTGCAAGGTAAACCTGTTCCATGTCATTGTTCCCTTATGCCACATCAGCGTTCAGACAGTGATCATATTTAAAAGTTTATTTGACCTGGTTTCTGTTTTAATTGTGTTGTTAATGAATAACGTCCTACACCTTGAAAAATACCCTGCACCATATCTATATATTGCACAATAGACAGCAGCTGCTGTGCATACGCACTTTATATGTATATACATATACCGGTATTATCTCAGGAACTACAATATATGTGATTCCTCAGACCCCCGTGGTTGTACGGCTGTACCGCCTGTAAATAAGATAAAAGTGTGCGGTGTGTGGAACGAGCTTCAATTTCTTTTCTTTCTTGCCTTGATCTCCTATCCCCTCCCCTGCTGTCATATTCCCATTCTTTGTTTTCTTGTAAAAACTGTGATGTGACGATAAATATGATTCTGATTAGTGATTCATGCATTTTATCTATGCATATAATCTCATGTGCAGGTCAGACAGCATTTAGCAGCATATGGCTTGTCAATGTAAACAGCTGGTTGCTCGAGTACAGCAGCAGCACACACAAAGCACCTGTAATCGTGCTTGTAGATGTGCTGTTTCTGATAAGCAACGCCGTTGTACAGCAGTGTGAGTGATCACTTGCAAATAGCAGGGCAGGCCGCGGACGGTCGGCCCTAAAAATCGTATTTGAGAAATAAATAAATATTTGCCAGGTTGCCTGAAGTTTGAACGAAGCCTTGGATATCACGCAACCTCTCAAAATCGCCCCACTGTGCCTTCAGGGGTTGGTCCAGGCTGCACAGACAAGACTCTTCTATCGGCCATCGCCAGTGCCCTCCACACCAGCGCAGCTCCCATCACTGGCCAGCTGTCTGCTGCTGTAGAGAAGAACCCAGGGGTGTGGCTCAACACCGCACAGCCCTTGTGCAAGGCCTTCATCGTCACCGACGAGGACATTAGGTAAGCATGCAGCACCACAGTCTTCACATGTGTATCCAGTCAGTTCATGTTCACGACTCAGTTGCACAGACACATTTGAAGAAACGCGGAAACAAATCCCCCTTAAGTCATTCTTAGAAAACGGGGCAAGAAGCACTCAAAATTGTTTTGGTCGCATATGTTCCTGAAATTGCATCTGTTCCAAACCCCAAATATAATTGGGAACATTTGTACGAGTGCAAATAATTGTTCTTGTTCAACCTTTGTTTTCCCCGGTTGAATTCTCTTTGTACACACTCTAGTTACCGTAGTATACTCGACTCAGTATGTTCCTTGTGAGCTGTAGGCGTTGCGTTCAAACAATCAAAATGTTTGTTTTGTGTGCAAGAGTGATTCTGTTTTAATGAGATGAGTTGTTTATAGTCGAGTGACGTATTGCGTATTTAATCGCATTTAATCAACATAATGAAATGCCAGTATCACTCGTGCTGAACCCTATTTATCATCTTGCATGAATGCAATCAGATGAAATGTTATGTTGCACACTCATTTTGGTGGCTAGAGCCCTGCTCAGGTAGAGATTCAGAATAGGCAGACAGCGGCAACCTGCAAGACTGGGTGAAATCAAGAATGGAAACAAATGAAACTAGAAAAATGTGCTTATTATGTGCATGCATTGTTGGCGCTCCTACAATTTTGGAGTTGATGCAAACTTTTTGAACTGGTGAGCACCAATCATGTTCAGCTACAGTTACATTGAGCAATGTCCTAATAATGCCACATCTGTTTTGCACCTTACCCCCCCCCCCCCCCTCTCTCACACACACACACACACACACACACACACACACACACACACACACACACACACACACACACACACACACACACGCACACACACTTTTTGCAAATTTCCGTCACACAAAAGCACCAAAAGTAGCAGATTGTTTT